>NW_025906012.1:10798-30086 GCF_018835915.1 Vigna umbellata
TATATATATATATATATATATATAATTTAAAATACGACCCCATATTTCATGAAGCCAATGGATGGGAGTAGTGAGGAATTTGATTCCATTCATAGACTACAACAAGTTAAAAATATGAAGGTTTGAATTCAAGGAAGTGTGGCATCTAAATGTGTTAAGAAAATGATTGTTGTTTGATTTGTGTTGTGTACTTTTGAATCAAACATCAAATTTTAAAGTCTACGGGCGACCTTTCATTATATCTGGTTGACTTGGATAAACTAGTCCAAATAATTTTACGATCTATATATTGAATATTGATCAAGATGCAAAGAAAAACAAGTAATGTTCTAAAAAGTAACTTTCAATCATATATTTTTTCTTATTTTAAAGTTTTTTTTAACCCAAGAGAGAATAAAAATGAAATAGAATAAACAGAAACTCAAATTATTTGAATTGAAAAAAATATAAATTTATCTTATTTACATATTATATTTTCTTTTGTCAACCTAAAATTTTCAATATAAAATATAAATATAAGAAAACTTAATAATTCAAACCAACTATTAACTACATTACATTTTGAACAGATAATACTATCTCAATTTAAAACAAGAAAACATCAATTAATTTAAACAGAGTAATAGTTTTATGAGATACTTTTACATTTATTTAACATATCATATAATATAATAAAATAGTTATAAAAAAGTAAATTTTATATTTCTTTAAAAAAAGTAAAAAATAAAAAAAAATTATATATAAAAAATTTATACGTATTAATAAAATACGGAGTAGCTGAAAATCTAAAAGTATTAATTTTTTCCTTATATATTTTTCACAATTTTTACCTGAAACTTTAGGCATGTGCTTGTATATTCCATGACCAAACTATTTAATTAAAGGGTTGATATTTGAGTGAATAAAAGAAAAGCAAAAAGCATTATCCAGCAAAGTTTTGTGATAAACCATGAAGCATATATAGGAAGCTTTCTGTGTTGTTATAAAGGAGCCATTAAATTACAGAGAAGCTTATTCTCCTTGGTTTTGAGATGCAACATCAGTGATGACCCACCAGAAAAAAAGAGTTGAAGTGGTCCAAGTTACGTGGCACCATAGCCATGGCCGACGAGCAAGATGAAAGAAAGGTAATAAAAGGGTGAAGAATAGAAACAGTGACGGTGGTCAAGAAGTATGAACGAATGAATGAATGTGTGTTGGTCGCTTTCATCATTCATAATCAACACTGGCGTCTGCTTCCTTCCGTCTTTCCTAATCCATTCCCCGCCTTTCGTACTATCCTTGTCTCCGACCCACTTGCATGCTTCATAACATCCATTGCTTCTTTTCTTATTTTTTTCCCACTAAAATTTCAAGGGATATTCACTCACTTATGCACACTGTTATAACTTCTATTTTCAGTGTACTCTCGAACAGGGAAATCAAACATGTTAAAAGCTCTTTTCGATAAATTACCAAGTTGTTAAACACAGACAAAATTGTCTAATGTTGGCATGATCAACAAAAACGAAGTTGTTATAAAAAATTACTCTTTATATGCCATGCTTTCTTTTTCTCTATCTAGTATTGTTTACAGATTCCTAAATAAGTTTCTTGACAAGATTGGTCCTTCTTTATATTTATATACACTTATACGTTAGTTTGGTAAATTTTCTTCGTTTTTAATGAATAGACAATGTTGTCATTTTATATGTGGCTGCAGTGGGAAGATTATGCATGACCAGTGCATGTCAGCATTTAATCTAGAAGCATCTCACATAATGAGCATTAAAGTGAACATCACAACCACTCCCGACCCCACAAAAAAATAATAATCATATTTAGTCATACTGGTTACATATAATCGTCACAACAACACTTGGCCAGCTAAGATATATATAATCTCTCACAATATAATTACATACCCATCTTTTTAAATTAATGAGAAAAATAGATAAAAGATTTTTTATTGACACCATGCTAAAAGAGAAAGAGAATTTCAGAATTAATATACTCAATATAACAGTGGCATAATCAAAGTGCGCATGCACTCCTTTCTTGGTCGCTCATGATCTTATTCATGATTGAACATTAACTCTTGTTGTGTATAAAAAAACTGAAAGAGTATCTTACGCATATAGTGGATATATAGTGGACATGAAAAAAAAAGTTTTCACAATCATTTTCTTATTTCTTAGAGCCTAAACTCCCTACGACCTAGTTCCCCATCATGACCTATTTCAATAATACATTCATCAACTATATATAATCCATTTCACGTCCCTCATAGTTGATGAATCCTACTGCTGGAAAAAAAAGCATATGCAATAAATTAATTAAAACCAACTTATGATATTCTCAAACCGTACCCCCACATGCATGCATCTATTTTTATTCAATTGTTTCTCACACCAACGAAAAAAACCAAATCATTAATCAAAGTGGGGTGTTTTGAAACACAACTTGTTGGATACATAATTTTTTAAAAATATATGAATTAATTAAAAATATATTTACTTAAACGAGGTAAAAATATATTCTTAAGTATGAAATTAAAAAAAATGATAAAAAGATGACCTATTTACAAACTTTCAACAACAAAAAATGAGTTTTCATTATTTACTTAAACGGATGTGTAAATATCAAATACTCTTCTAAATGGAAATAAAAATTGAGTAGAAGGTTGTGGTATTATTACTTGTTTGCGAGAAGAAAGTGGAGCATGCTACCTTAGGTGTAACCTGCCCCAAAATAAAGAGGAAAAGTGCTATGAGCAAGTGGTGATAAATTAATGGTTATGGAGAGGGTTTGCAGAAGTGGTGGGATAGTACAAAAACATCCACCATGGGACATTTTAAAAGTGAACGAAGAGCAAACAAGGTGAAGCACCTGAAAAGAGGGAAAAGAGAAACAATTATGCCTATACTATGTTTCTTTAGTTTGTGTTAAGAATATTCTCTCATCACATAAAAATGATGATCAAACATGTGTGATAAGCTCATGTATCTACCAATTTTATTTATGATACAATTTGCACCGAAGGCAGATAGAAAAATGGAAGGAGCACTAACGTGAACATATTATTATTAGATATATCGAAAGAGAAATTTATTAAAAAGATACTATATCAATAAAACTTAAACTTAACTACTAAATTCAATCACATGAAAAATTTGTTAAGAATAAAAAATTTGTTAAAAAATGAATTTTAAGTCTAACTCAACTTCAAAAAATCAGCTTATAAAGTCAAATTTACAATTATTTGAACAGTCTAAATTGATCTTATTTCTAGTTGATGTGTAATTTTTAACACATCTCTTCACATCGAGATATATAGTCTCAAGCAACAAATATTACTAAAATATACTCTATCTAATTATGATACTTTTAAACCTAAGTCAATTTTATAAAATTAATTTATAAAGGGAAAATTTATAATTATTTATATACTTTAAATTATTTTTATTTAATTGATGTTAGAGTTTCACCATTATTACTTTAATTCTTTAGCTTATTGAAAGTTGAATTGAAACGTAGAAATTTTGTGGGTGAAGAGATATTTGTGTGTGTGTGGGTATATAGAAGTGGCGAAGAAGTTCATTCGGTGTGTGGGTCCAAACAGAGTTGTGGGGTTTGTCCCAATTTCTACGTGACGCTGACCGCTTTGAATGTGACATATTGAATCTACTCAAGGGGATGGGATCCGATCCATATCACATGCCTCTACCAATACGCCATCCAAGACAGGACCCACACAGACCTATGGTGGGGACCATGTTGTTTCCTTCTTCTAAGAAACATGTTCGGTTACAAAAGTAAAATGTAATTTTCATACTAATTTCAAAATCTAAAAGCGATCATTTAATTACTATCAATTTGTTTTTTCTTAAGCGGTGTGTCAGTGAGTTTGTGATGGTTTGAGTGGGAGGGACCACTGGTGAATATTTGGACACTGTGGAGCGGTCCCATGACCGTACACGTGTATGATGAGTGGGAGTGTACTTGGTTTATCCTACGCACGATCACGAAAGTTAGCACCGCGGCATGTGCGTGTCTGCAAGGGATATCAGGAAGCCAGGGCTTTCCGAGTGAGCACACGTCATGGCAGAGCCAACCACAATAAAATCCTTTTTCGTTTTTTCTATTTCATCTTTCCAGGAAAGAAGAACAAAAAGCAAGATCAAATGCTTTTGCAGAGCAGATGCACAGCTGCGATTTTAATTCAATGTTAGGTTTTCTGTGTTGTTTCTTTGTCATGGTTTCAATTCTACAAAAATCAGATCCACTTTTTATATTTATAGTCTTCTTAATTATTTTGAACACATCTTGAAAATTAAACAATTCAAAGTGTATTAGAAGTTTTATATTGAAAGTAAATGAAATAGTTAATATATAAATAGAAAAGGTTCGTTTCGAAAAATTTCACAATGATTAACAAAGTATAATCTTATTTTCAATCGTCATAAAAGTTAAAATATGTCATTAAATGTTTTTGTTAATAATTTAGGTAAAATAAATAACTCAACATTAAGTATCTAAGGAATAATAATTTTTCATTGTAAAAAATGCATGCAAGAACCTCCATATAATTTTTAATGCTTTTCATTTTTTTTTCCTAAGTTTTTATGGAAACATTTGTCCAAAGAACATCTTAGTATTTCGAGTATCTGTTATAACTAACTACATTACCCTGAATTGAGACTTAGAATATTTATTCCAATTAACGACAACAATATAGAGTGATAGCAAGAAAATCATGCGAGGATGATGGATGGAGTAGGGCGTAGTACTTGAGGAATCTAGAGATGGAGAAGAGAAATAAATATATAGATATAAAGAGACGCACACTCAAATAAGTTGAATAATATTATATAAAAAGAAAACTATATCAACTTATTTAAAATATCTATATTTGTAATATTTTTAATGAAATTTTATATTTCAAGAAGTTCGATTTGGTCTAATTACTCAATAATCTTCATTATGTGAATAATTTAAGATTACCACTTTAATAATGATATTTAATTGACTCATTGACGTCGATTATCATTCAACTAACTGGAATACTTCTATACAGTGTTCGGTCCCCAAAACTCATGGTTCTTG
The DNA here is from genome assembly GCF_018835915.1 of Vigna umbellata. The sequence continues at coordinate 15,884 of NW_025906012.1, forward strand.
GTATCAAAATATCAAATCAAGTGATAGGCGCAGTGTAAATTTCTATATCATCCACATGTTTAATGATGGAATTTAGATGTCTTTAAGTTGATTTTTAAATTTTATTTTTACAATATAAATTAATATACAAAAAATATCCATTTTTTTTATTTCAGTATATTATATATTTGAGAACAGTAAAGTTTTTTTACATTTATATAATGATTTTGACATATATTAATATCTTTCAACCTAATAATCATCAAATACTAAGATTTTTTTATCTAAAAAAAAAAATAATCATAAGTTTTAAAACAAAACAATAAATAAATTTAGACTAAATCACCATTATTCAAATAGATTGAGTACACATTAAATATATAGCAAAATCACGGATGGAATTTTGGTTTCTAATTACTAAACTTATTGTGACATGTACACTTATATATAATTAGAAAATAAATTAAAAATTAAGATTTATATTAAATGATTGTAATCAATTTCAGACGGGACGATTTTAATAATTAATAATTTATCAAATATAATTGTAGAATGTTATTGTGATTATGTAGTTATGATCAATAGAATGATTAGTTTACAAAGTAGTAAACAAAGTAAAATATGATTATCATCTTATTGATGAAAAATTATTTTAAATCTATAAACATAAATTTAAAATAGAAAAATAAGTGAATGTATTTAATATCATTTGATATATAAATAAATAAACTCAAACATGACTTTGACGTCGAAACATTATAAAACGTCCTTCGAACAATATTAAACAAACTATTATAGAAAAGTGGAAGTAAAAGAAAATGTTTAAAAACATTAATAACATCATTTGGGAATTAACCTCAATCCTACATTATTATGTGGAGAAAATTTGAGAATGTAATAAGACGTAGGTTGCGAAACAGTAAAAGCTGCGGCTCCCGTGAGACACGATTATTCAGGATCCAAACATCTGGCACTTCTTTTAAGGCATCTTCTCTTTAATCATCTTTTGTCTTTTTCCGTTTTACCGTTGGATTTGGTGAAGGAATCTTATACGTGAACAAATCAGAGAATGTTTTCGTTTTTAACCACCTTTAGTAATAATAATTACTGTTTTTTTTTTTAATTTCTGCCCAGTTTTTGTGAGGTAGTGTTTCAGATCCCATGACCATTCTCTTTCATACGAAACATGAGATAATTTGGGGAAGAGTGAAAAAGGAAAGGTGAAAACCACCGTGCATTTGTATTTCTTTCCAAAATTCAAAAAGAAACGAAAAAACAAGTTCAAGAGCCAAGCAAGAAGATAATAAAGATAATGATATTTTGATAATATTTTTTTATAATATTTTAACACTATTTACGTGTCATTTTGTGTTTGATCCAAAATTATTTCATAATCAATAATAATAATCATAAACACTAATATAGACCAATCACATAATGACATGTACATAGTGTTAAAATATTGTCAAAAAAATATTGTCAAAAATTATCATTATTCAGATAATAAATACTGTATATGGTCTAAAAAATTATTAATAATTTTTATTTACGGATAATAATATAATTTATAAAAAATAACGACATTAATTAACTGATAAAGTGATATGTAAGTGCATTTTTAAAGTTGAAAATTAATGAAATAACTAAATTAGGCCAAATAAATTAATATGAAAAAAATAAAAGTTTACCATTATGTAGCATAGATAGTACCAAGTCTAGTAAACATATATTGATAATTGATTATATAATACATTCAAATTACTATTTATAGAAATAACTTGTTACAATTTTTACTTTCACTCTATTTTATTGTATCCCTCTTAATCAAACGTATATATTTTTCTCTTATCAACTTTTTATACTTTTATTATTTGACAAATGGTATGTTTGATTTAAAGAAAGAAAAAAAAACAAAATTAAAAAATGATTAAATATGTTTTTTATTGTTAAATTATAATAGAAATTTATGTGTTATCTATAAACTAAATTATAAATTATTTTGTCTTTAAATTATGAAAAATATATAAAAGCATCTTTTCAACTAACTGCATATGAAATATTAATAAACAAAATTCTAAATAAACTCCAATATAATCTTAATGTATTATTGGTTGGAAATAATATTTAATGTTCTTATAAAATTTAAGAATGAAATAGTTTATAATTTAGTTTAAAAAATATAATTTTTTATAATACTTTAAAAAATAAAATGTTTAATTAATTGGTAGAGTAAAATAAATAAAATGAATGACCCATCTCTTCCCTCTCTACCAAAGTGGGTAAAACAGACAAAATTATGGGTGGAAATGCAGTAGTTGTTGTAAACAAAAACAGACAATTTGAGTTGCTGCTTTGTTAATAGGTTCAGGTGAGTCACGGACCAAATATACTCTCTCCTCGTACAAATAAAGACAGAGTTTACTAAGTACTTTAAGTCCCAACAACACAATATAACCCTCTTCAAATAAATAAATACCCTTTCTTTTTCATGACGCTGCCCAAATATATTTATTTCTTCATTAATTATGTGTTTAATGAAAGGAGAAAAAGAGACAATTATGTAAGAATAAAGTAATATTAAAATAGCATTCCTAGCAAAGTAATGTTTACTTTAACACAAATTGATCTTATTCAGGCATCATCAAGGAATGGGTCCCAAAACGTGTCATGAATATGTTTTTTTTTTCTTTTTTTTGTCAAATTAACTAGAATTTATCATACAAATACAAGATAGTTGGAAATCCAACGTCGACTAAAGATAAGATCAATTTATAATATATAAGTGAGGTGCAAACCTTACTTTACAAGTCGATTTTGTGGGGTTGAGTTAGACTTAAAACCCACTTTCTAATATGGTATCAGAGCGATAGAACCTATCTCAACGAGTTCTATGTGGACATTTATGTTTTCACCCGCCGATTTTGTGTGGTTGAGTTAAGCTTAAAATTCACTTTCTAATAATAAACGGTATGAAAAATAAAAAATAAACACATATACCTAATTTGACTAAAGCATTGACCAACTTTAATATATGTTTTATAAAAAATACAATAAATTACTTGTCACAGTTTTGTTCAGTTTCACTCTCACTCTCGTTTAAAAACACAACTATAAGGTTAACTTCTTTTGAATTTATAAATTCCTATTTATAATATAAATACCATTACAACTAAACTAAAATTTGTGAAACTTGTTGGGACTAATGAAAAAGACATATGAAGAATCTTTCTCATTAAACAATAATAGTCCTTAGATGATTTCACAATATGACTTTATAAATTTAAGAGGACTGTTTATAAATACTATAAGAAATTTGTTATTCCTAATATTTTTATTGATGAAAATAATTTATTAATAAATCCAAATTATTATCAGAGTTTTTTCATCAATTTTAAATTTAAATTATGATAAATATTTTTAATATGATTTGAAAAGTATCTATGAGTTTTGTTTATAATTTTAAAAATATTAAAAAATAATTATTCATATAATAGGATGAAAAATTATGGAAATTGTTTTGATATTCATTTTAGAAAAGGATATTGACATCATATTTAAATTTAAAAAAAGAAGAGAATGATAAGTGATAGAGTTGATGGTCACAAATTGTGCTAAATTAGATTGATTTCTTATAATTCAAAGCTAAAAAAGCTTGTTACAAAGAGATAAATATCCTTTTTTTTTTCAAATTCATATGTGATATTAATATCAAAAAACGATAATTTTTTAAAAAAATGTATGTCCTTCTTTTGAAAAAACAATAAATATATTTTTTTAAAATGTGTCCTTTTTTTTTCGAATTCATATATGTGTGTTTCAAAACTCAATAAACATGTTCCAAAGAGATAAATCTCCTACTTTGCAAAATGTATGTATTATATGAATTATTATCTTCTATACTTAAATAAAAGATAAGAATCATAAAATATCTTTCAAGATTATATTAATTGTTCTTGGTAACTTATGTTCAATTAATTTTGTTGATAAATTCTGTTGATAATTTATAATTTTTATTATCAACAAATTATTTAGTTAATAAATCTTTCAAAAAATTGAGTGGTAATTTTTTGTTAAGTCAGTCTGATGACATTTTTATATATTAACGAAAGATAGATGAAAAGAAGAGGAGAAGAAGAAAAGGAAAAAAAATAAGAAGTGGATGGGAGGAGAAATTGTAGTTGGTGGTAGTGGTGACAACGGATACACATTAAAAATGACTGCAATTGGAGAAAGAAGAGGAAGAGGAAGATATCGAATTGTAAAGTTCATCGATGATCATTTTCCTGACAAATTATTTATTTTTGAAAAATTCGAATTATTTTTTTATCTTTAATCAATGCACATTTTAACTTTTTAGTAACTTTTTATTGAAGATTTTGCTGAATTATTTTCACAAAAGGGATAGATGTAATTGTAATATAAACATATGTAGCCAACACGGTTAGGTTTAGGCATTAAAGAAGTGAAAATAGGATAGGAATAAGAGTGTTTGTTTGAGTTGGATAGAAATGAGAACGAGAAGAAAAAAAAACCTCACATTATCTTATTCTATTTTTCTTAAATAATTTTTCCACAACCCTTTTTAGTAATAAAGTATTTTAATTAAATAGTAACGATAATAGAATAGTAAAATCATAACTTTTATATGATTATTTTCCGAGAGTTGTACTTATTTAATTTCTTTCATCATTTCGGCTTTTAAGTATTTTCTAGCAAAAACACCCTAACTAACAATACCCGGAATGTATTTTAATCTTGGGACATTTTGGAACACAAAATTGAAAATTCATAAACATAATCTACACTTGTGTAGTAGTTCTTGTTTCGGTTTTGTCTTTGGTAAAAAGGTTCTGCACCGTTATTGTATACTTGAATTGAAAGCTTTTTACAGCATGGTTTTGTCTGGGATTGAATTATTCATGTTACCTCCCACCCCACTCCATGCAGCAGCCATTCTCGCTTCTCTTTCTCAACTTCACACGACGCCATTCCATTTTCTACCCTTCAACCACCCAACCCTTTTACTACTTCAACCAAATGTACAATATCAAACAAAATTTTTCATTCTCTCCTTTCTTTTCTTTTCCTCAGCTCCACCACTGCAACGTCGGAGCTTGTTCATCAGAAAAGAAATTGCAGGCCTCATCGGCGCTGAAGAAGTTGTGCTCCTCCATCTTCACCACGTACTGCGCCTGATACGCTTTCTGGAACTGCAAACAGTTCATCGAGGAAGATTCCGTTGACAGCAAGAGATGTTCGGTTATGGGGCTGCAGTGGTTCTCTTCGTTCAAGATCGCGCTCGAATCGCTGTCGGAAGAACCGTCTTTGAAGTCCACTGGGAAGAGCGAAGCGCCTCCGAAACAAGCGCTGTTCTTGTTGTTGTTTAAACACTCGTAGTTCAACTGATCCTCGGATTCCGAACTAGGCTCGCTCTTACTTTGTTGTTCCGTCGTTGTTTTGTCGTCCGAGTCAGGCATCATTATTTCCTCCTTCACGGAAACACCGCTTCCAGTGTTCTCTTCCTCCAGCCTCGATTTCAGTTCCTTTATCTGCAAACACCATCCAATTTCAAAACACACTCTACAACACTCAAACAAAAACATTCGCAAGTAAATTCTAGGAAAATTAGATAGGTCTTTGTTCAAGAAAAAATTAAGACAACTTTTAAAACCAGATTTAAAAATAATCTGACTGAGATTAATTTTTACTTAAGGAAAGAAATTGACTTTCGTTTCCAACCTTCTGATGAAAAAGTATATGCTTAAAAGAAACTATCGTTCTTGTCAACGAATATTAATTACCAGTGAGGATTTATAACAAAATTAACAGAAATTGAAAATTGGAGCAGGAGCTTTGTGAGTAAATCTTGACGAAATGGGTCAACTTGCTTTTATTCTGAGAGCAAAGATGGTTAAAAAAAGTAAAATTTAACATGCACTTTTGTTTTATCGTTAAAAAAGTAATTACCCAGAGTTGTTTTAGTTAAATCCAAAATAAAGTATTATTATTGTACCTGCTTCCGTAAAGCTTCGTTGTCGTGATTGAGGGTGTCATAGTTAAGCTTGAGGGCATCAAAATTGGCTTTGAGGACACCGTAATCTCTCTCCAATTGTTTGGTTTTCCACCTTGCTCGACGGTTTTGGAACCAGACAGCTACTTGTCTAGGTTGCAGCCCAAGTTCTTGGGCAAGTTTGACCTTCCTCTCAGGTTCAAGCTTGTTTTCAACCTCGAAGTTCTTCTCCAAAGCCTTCACTTGATCTACACTCAGTCGCCGTTTTTTCTCAGATTGATGTCCCACTTCTTCAACACACCCTTCCTCGTCAAGCCCCTCAAGCATCATCGATTGGAACTCCCTACCATACACGTGCTGTTGGCAGTTTCTCGTACTGTGTTCCTCTAAATCATTACAAATCACAGATAAATATAATAATGATTAGTACTAGTATATCTATACAAAACCGACACGATTAAAACAAGGATCTTGGATCTGTGAGCTAATTATTATCACCTGTTGATGGACAAACTGTGATCAGGGGAGTGGAAGAAGAATCTGAACTGCTAAGTCTCTTCATGGGAACGAAAGATGGGATCTTATTAAAAGAAGAAAGTGTTTTGATCCACTTTATTGTTGGTGGTCAATGTCTTTAAGATCTCAAAACAAAGCTGAGAAGACAAGGTTTAATTTTCATTCAAAAGGAACCATGGAAAAAGAACTACCTTGTATTAAACAGCACCTATATTTACAATCTTGTAAGCAGCTATACAAGTACCACTTATCTCCACCAACACCCTTTTTTCCTTGCTTTCTTACCACCTCCTCAACCTCTTTACCCATCAAAATTTTCATACAGGAAAAGCAAAACCACACAGACAAGCCAATTTTTTCTCAAAACAAAACAAAAACACACGCAAACATGCTATAAAATTCTTCTCCACTGTATCATTTAGCATGGTTAAATATAAAAAGTGAGAGAAAGAATAAGTTCCTTCATCAACTATGAACAAAAACAAAGAAACAAACTAGAGAATGATGAATATAGCATGAGACTAGAAAATGGTGAAGTATTTTCACAACCCGGTAGAGTTTCCTAATTGCACTCGCTTTATATAAACCCAACCGGAGATAGAATCTGACTGGGGTTAGGTGGATTGCTACTGCGGTTAGCTTTCAAATGAAAATGAACCCAAATTCAATCCAAATGCAACTTTTCATTACCGGTTGTAGCCCGTTGCACTTCCGGTTTCTTTCGACCGTTTAGTGACAGTGATATTTCTTCGGCTTAGATCCTAACAACAGCAATCAATTGATTAATAATTAATTAGTTGTGTATACGGCTCGGCTCCCTCGGTTTAGCTGACTCAAGATTTGGGTTGGTCAGCGTATCACGCTCCTGCAACGGACACTTTTAAATAATTCTGAGGGTGATATTTACTTATTAAAAAATTATCAAAACAATATTTTGTATTTAGCTAAAAATACATATATCAGAAATCTGTCTGGTTGATAACAGATTTGAAACCCTAAAAAATCTAGTATGAAATGTGTATATTTCAAATGTAACCAAATTCCAATTCAATGAACTAAAGTATGCATGAATTACTATAAACTAAATCACACTCAAAATCTACTCCTTATGAATTAAAAGAACCTTACATCGTGTTATTCTATTTGATTTAAATGTTAATTTTCATTTTAAAGTAAAAATTATTATTTAGTTATATATTTATATTAATTTTATCCCAAAACATAATATTTTTTTTTTAAATTCTAAGGTAACTAATAGTTTTTTAATACTAATTAATATATTTAACTTCTTACAAAACCAAAAATATGTTATGTTCAAGTTTGTGCCTAAAAAAAACTATATAAAATAAATTTCCATATTTTAAATTAGAAATAAAAAAAGTCTTGCTTTGAAAGATTATGTAAAGAATTAATCTTACTTATATAACTAGGGCATTATTGTAAGAACATTTATTTTTTGTAACTCTTAGTTAATTTAATGCTTCCTCATTTGTTTTGATAAAAAGTAGTTTGATTTAGAATAGATAATGATTTATTCATTAGCCATAAAATATTTTATATATATATATATATATAAGATTATTATCATTGTCAAATTAATTAATGTGTTGCAATTTAAAATATTTTACATGAGTTTGTTGTATTAAAAAGTGGTTTAATCTGAATCTAGTAATGAACAATCTTTTAGTGCCTGGATTTGAAGTCTACTATATGCATAAAGGAGTTACCTTAGGCAGATAAAAGAGAATTATCTGGGACCAATACATGGGTTTGGGATGCAAAAGATACTATAATCTATATAGTTTTAGGTGTTTTCAATATTTGAAATATATAATTTGATGGTTCAACTACTGATGTTCATATTACAAGAACTAGGAACCACACATGTATATCTGAACATATATCTTATACTGAACATCAAACTGTTTATTTTCGAATTTGTGGCATTGCTGCTTTAAATAATTAACATCATATAGAGACTCATCCTCATTGCACACTATTTAGGTTTAGGTTTAATAGTTATTCATGTCATATCTTTTAAGCCACGGAAGAAGTTTCCATTGTTGGAAAAAAATTGATAACTTTTAGCATATATTAATGTCTATTTTTGTGATTTAATTTATTCTTTTCATTTCAGTTTATAAAAAAAAATTACCATTTCATCATGTGAGTTAAATTATAATTTTTCTTAAACATTCTATATTAACTCGAAATAAGATAAATTTACGCGAATATAAATTTTACAAATTTTATTTTACAAGTGAATTTTGTATATTTAGTTATTTTTAAAATTTATTTTTAAAATGATATCAGAATTACATAATCATTATTTTAAAGATAAATATCATATTAATTCAATATGATATCATAATCATCTAAAATGTATCTATCATATTTCAATTATAGGACAATTATCTTACTATTCATTAATATTTNGATTTTGCTGAATTATTTTCACAAAAGGGATAGATGTAATTGTAATATAAACATATGTAGCCAACACGGTTAGGTTTAGGCATTAAAGAAGTGAAAATAGGATAGGAATAAGAGTGTTTGTTTGAGTTGGATAGAAATGAGAACGAGAAGAAAAAAAAACCTCACATTATCTTATTCTATTTTTCTTAAATAATTTTTCCACAACCCTTTTTAGTAATAAAGTATTTTAATTAAATAGTAACGATAATAGAATAGTAAAATCATAACTTTTATATGATTATTTTCCGAGAGTTGTACTTATTTAATTTCTTTCATCATTTCGGCTTTTAAGTATTTTCTAGCAAAAACACCCTAACTAACAATACCCGGAATGTATTTTAATCTTGGGACATTTTGGAACACAAAATTGAAAATTCATAAACATAATCTACACTTGTGTAGTAGTTCTTGTTTCGGTTTTGTCTTTGGTAAAAAGGTTCTGCACCGTTATTGTATACTTGAATTGAAAGCTTTTTACAGCATGGTTTTGTCTGGGATTGAATTATTCATGTTACCTCCCACCCCACTCCATGCAGCAGCCATTCTCGCTTCTCTTTCTCAACTTCACACGACGCCATTCCATTTTCTACCCTTCAACCACCCAACCCTTTTACTACTTCAACCAAATGTACAATATCAAACAAAATTTTTCATTCTCTCCTTTCTTTTCTTTTCCTCAGCTCCACCACTGCAACGTCGGAGCTTGTTCATCAGAAAAGAAATTGCAGGCCTCATCGGCGCTGAAGAAGTTGTGCTCCTCCATCTTCACCACGTACTGCGCCTGATACGCTTTCTGGAACTGCAAACAGTTCATCGAGGAAGATTCCGTTGACAGCAAGAGATGTTCGGTTATGGGGCTGCAGTGGTTCTCTTCGTTCAAGATCGCGCTCGAATCGCTGTCGGAAGAACCGTCTTTGAAGTCCACTGGGAAGAGCGAAGCGCCTCCGAAACAAGCGCTGTTCTTGTTGTTGTTTAAACACTCGTAGTTCAACTGATCCTCGGATTCCGAACTAGGCTCGCTCTTACTTTGTTGTTCCGTCGTTGTTTTGTCGTCCGAGTCAGGCATCATTATTTCCTCCTTCACGGAAACACCGCTTCCAGTGTTCTCTTCCTCCAGCCTCGATTTCAGTTCCTTTATCTGCAAACACCATCCAATTTCAAAACACACTCTACAACACTCAAACAAAAACATTCGCAAGTAAATTCTAGGAAAATTAGATAGGTTTTTGTTCAAGAAAAAATTAAGACAACTTTTAAAACCAGATTTAAAAATAATCTGACTGAGATTAATTTTTACTTAAGGAAAGAAATTGACTTTCGTTTCCAACCTTCTGATGAAAAAGTATATGCTTAAAAGAAACTATCGTTCTTGTCAACGAATATTAATTACCAGTGAGGATTTATAACAAAATTAACAGAAATTGAAAATTGGAGCAGGAGCTTTGTGAGTAAATCTTGACGAAATGGGTCAACTTGCTTTTATTCTGAGAGCAAAGATGGTTAAAAAAAGTAAAATTTAACATGCACTTTTGTTTTATCGTTAAAAAGTAATTACCCAGAGTTGTTTTAGTTAAATCCAAAATAAAGTATTATTATTGTACCTGCTTCCGTAAAGCTTCGTTGTCGTGATTGAGGGTGTCATAGTTAAGCTTGAGGGCATCAAAATTGGCTTTGAGGACACCGTAATCTCTCTCCAATTGTTTGGTTTTCCACCTTGCTCGACGGTTTTGGAACCAGACAGCTACTTGTCTAGGTTGCAGCCCAAGTTCTTGGGCAAGTTTGACCTTCCTCTCAGGTTCAAGCTTGTTTTCAACCTCGAAGTTCTTCTCCAAAGCCTTCACTTGATCTACACTCAGTCGCCGTTTTTTCTCAGATTGATGTCCCACTTCTTCAACACACCCTTCCTCGTCAAGCCCCTCAAGCATCATCGATTGGAACTCCCTACCATACACGTGCTGTTGGCAGTTTCTCGTACTGTGTTCCTCTAAATCATTACAAATCACAGATAAATATAATAATGATTAGTACTAGTATATCTATACAAAACCGACACGATTAAAACAAGGATCTTGGATCTGTGAGCTAATTATTATCACCTGTTGATGGACAAACTGTGATCAGGGGAGTGGAAGAAGAATCTGAACTGCTAAGTCTCTTCATGGGAACGAAAGATGGGATCTTATTAAAAGAAGAAAGTGTTTTGATCCACTTTATTGTTGGTGGTCAATGTCTTTAAGATCTCAAAACAAAGCTGAGAAGACAAGGTTTAATTTTCATTCAAAAGGAACCATGGAAAAAGAACTACCTTGTATTAAACAGCACCTATATTTACAATCTTGTAAGCAGCTATACAAGTACCACTTATCTCCACCAACACCCTTTTTTCCTTGCTTTCTTACCACCTCCTCAACCTCTTTACCCATCAAAATTTTCATACAGGAAAAGCAAAACCACACAGACAAGCCAATTTTTTCTCAAAACAAAACAAAAACACACGCAAACATGCTATAAAATTCTTCTCCACTGTATCATTTAGCATGGTTAAATATAAAAAGTGAGAGAAAGAATAAGTTCCTTCATCAACTATGAACAAAAACAAAGAAACAAACTAGAGAATGATGAATATAGCATGAGACTAGAAAATGGTGAAGTATTTTCACAACCCGGTAGAGTTTCCTAATTGCACTCGCTTTATATAAACCCAACCGGAGATAGAATCTGACTGGGGTTAGGTGGATTGCTACTGCGGTTAGCTTTCAAATGAAAATGAACCCAAATTCAATCCAAATGCAACTTTTCATTACCGGTTGTAGCCCGTTGCACTTCCGGTTTCTTTCGACCGTTTAGTGACAGTGATATTTCTTCGGCTTAGATCCTAACAACAGCAATTAATTGATTAATAATTAATTAGTTGTGTATACGGCTCGGCTCCCTCGGTTTAGCTGACTCAAGATTTGGGTTGGTCAGCGTATCACGCTCCTGCAACGGACACTTTTAAATAATTCTGAGGGTGATATTTACTTATTAAAAAATTATCAAAACAATATTTTGTATTTAGCTAAAAATACATATATCAGAAATCTGTCTGGTTGATAACAGATTTGAAACCCTAAAAAATCTAGTATGAAATGTGTATATTTCAAATGTAACCAAATTCCAATTCAATGAACTAAAGTATGCATGAATTACTATAAACTAAATCACACTCAAAATCTACTCCTTATGAATTAAAAGAACCTTACATCGTGTTATTCTATTTGATTTAAATGTTAATTTTCATTTTAAAGTAAAAATTATTATTTAGTTATATATTTATATTAATTTTATCCCAAAACATAATATTTTTTTTTTAAATTCTAAGGTAACTAATAGTTTTTTAATACTAATTAATATATTTAACTTCTTACAAAACCAAAAATATGTTATGTTCAAGTTTGTGCCTAAAAAAAACTATATAAAATAAATTTCCATATTTTAAATTAGAAATAAAAAAAGTCTTGCTTTGAAAGATTATGTAAAGAATTAATCTTACTTATATAACTAGGGCATTATTGTAAGAACATTTATTTTTTGTAACTCTTAGTTAATTTAATGCTTCCTCATTTGTTTTGATAAAAAGTAGTTTGATTTAGAATAGATAATGATTTATTCATTAGCCATAAAATATTTTATATATATATATATATATAAGATTATTATCATTGTCAAATTAATTAATGTGTTGCAATTTAAAATATTTTACATGAGTTTGTTGTATTAAAAAGTGGTTTAATCTGAATCTAGTAATGAACAATCTTTTAGTGCCTGGATTTGAAGTCTACTATATGCATAAAGGAGTTACCTTAGGCAGATAAAAGAGAATTATCTGGGACCAATACATGGGTTTGGGATGCAAAAGATACTATAATCTATATAGTTTTAGGTGTTTTCAATATTTGAAATATATAATTTGATGGTTCAACTACTGATGTTCATATTACAAGAACTAGGAACCACACATGTATATCTGAACATATATCTTATACTGAACATCAAACTGTTTATTTTCGAATTTGTGGCATTGCTGCTTTAAATAATTAACATCATATAGAGACTCATCCTCATTGCACACTATTTAGGTTTAGGTTTAATAGTTATTCATGTCATATCTTTTAAGCCACGGAAGAAGTTTCCATTGTTGGAAAAAAATTGATAACTTTTAGCATATATTAATGTCTATTTTTGTGATTTAATTTATTCTTTTCATTTCAGTTTATAAAAAAAAATTACCATTTCATCATGTGAGTTAAATTATAATTTTTCTTAAACATTCTATATTAACTCGAAATAAGATAAATTTACGCGAATATAAATTTTACAAATTTTATTTTACAAGTGAATTTTGTATATTTAGTTATTTTTAAAATTTATTTTTAAAATGATATCAGAATTACATAATCATTATTTTAAAGATAAATATCATATTAATTCAATATGATATCATAATCATCTAAAATGTATCTATCATATTTCAATTATAGGACAATTATCTTACTATTCATTAATATTTACAATTAAGTTTAAAATTATATATATTGATGTGAGAAATGATTTGAATATCCCAGCCTATTATAAATAAAGCAAACAAAATTATTTATGATATATAAACAAATATAAATCTTATCCTATAAAAAGTTAATCCCAAAAATATCTAATAAAATTGTATTATCTACTATAATATTTAAACTTACTAAAATGTGTTAAAAAGGGTGTCTATTTCATATACAAAATTCATTTATGTACTAAGCTTTTAGTATTGGTGAAATTGTGGCTGTGAAATGTAGTTGGAATTACAAGGTGTGCCAAATAATTATTTGATTGAAAAAACTGAAATCACCAAAATGCCAACAAAGAAAATGCATGACTTCTTATAAATATTCTGCTGGCATATGTGTATGTATGTATTACAATGATGTTATATCAGACGTTGACGTTTATTGAGATATACACTAAGTAGGTTGAAGAATTTTTAATAAGAAAATGTTAATGATAAATATGATGTTAGAAGTTTCATATTGAAACAGAAAATGTGAATTTAAAATATTTAAGTAAGTACAAATTCAGTTTTGTAAAATTAATTTATATTTAAAATTTATTTCTTAACATATATAATTATATTATTCTATAAAAAACGAATATATTTATTAGTAATTTATCTAGAAACTCAAAACTATTGTTATCAAT
>NW_025906012.1:30111-45883 GCF_018835915.1 Vigna umbellata
CAAAATATCAAATTCAAGTGATAGCGCAGTGTAAAAATTTCATGATCATCCAAATGTAATGATGGAATTTAGATGTCTTGGAAGTGATTTTTAAATTTTATTTTTACAATATAAATTAACACACAAAAATATCCATTTTTTTTATTCAGTATATTATATATTTGAGAAACAGTAAATGTTTTTTACATTTATATAATGATTTTGAACATATATTAATATCTTTCAACCTAAAAATCATTCAAATACTAAGATTTTTATCGTCAAAATAAAAAAAAACTATTAATTCATATTTTTAAAACAAAACCATCAATAAATTTAGACTAAATCACCATTATTCAAATAGATAGTACACATTAAATTATAGCACAAATCACGATGGAGATTCTTGGTTTATTAATCAACTAAACGTTATTGTGACATGTACACTTTTATCATATTAGAAAATAAATTAAAAATAAGATTTTTATAGTAAATGATTGTCTAATCAATTTCAGACGGGACGATTTTAATAATTAATAATTTATCAAATATAATTGTAGAATGTTATTGTGATTATGTAGTTATGATCAATAGAATGATTAGTTTACAAGTAGTAAACAAAGTAAAATATGATTATCATCTTATTGATGAAAAATTATTTTAAATCTATAAACATAAATTTAAAATAGAAAAATAAGTGAATGTATTTAATATCATTTGATATATAAATAAATAAACTCAAACATGACTTTGACGTCGAAACATTATAAAACGTCCTTCGAACAATATTAAACAAACTATTATAGAAAAGTGGAAGTAAAAGAAAATGTTTAAAAACATTAATAACATCATTTGGGAATTAACCTCAATCCTACATTATTATGTGGAGAAAATTTGAGAATGTAATAAGACGTAGGTTGCGAAACAGTAAAAGCTGCGGCTCCCGTGAGACACGATTATTCAGGATCCAAACATCTGGCACTTCTTTTAAGGCATCTTCTCTTTAATCATCTTTTGTCTTTTTCCGTTTTACCGTTGGATTTGGTGAAGGCTAGTATAACGTGAACAAAATCATAGAATGTTTTTCGTTTTTAACCAACCTTTTGTAATAATAATTTACTGTTTTTTTTTTTTAATTTCTGCCCGTTTTTTGTGAGGTGTGTTCAGATCCCATGACACTTCTCTTTCATACGAAACATGAGGATAATTTGGGGGGAAAGAGTGAAAAGGAAGGTGAAAAACCACCATGCATTGATTCTTTCAAATCAAAAGAAACGAAAAAAACAAAGTCAAGACAAGCAAAGAGAAATTAAAGTAATGATATTTTGATAATATTTTTTAAATATTTAAAACTGTTTACGTGTTATTTTGTGTTTGGTCCAAAATTATTTCACAATCAATAATAATAATCATAAACACTAATATAGACCAATCACATAATGACACGTATATAGTGTTAAAATGTTGTCAAAAAAATATTGTCAAAAATATCATTATTCAGATAATAAATACTGTATATGGTCTAAAAATTATTAATAATTTTAATTTACGTATAATAATATAATTTATAAAAAATAACGACATTAATTAACTGATAAAGTGATATGTAAGTGCATTTTTAAAGTTGAAAATTAATGAAATAACTAAATTAGGCCAAATAAATTAATAATGAAAAAAATAACATTTCACCATTATGTAACATAGCATTTAGTACCAAGTCATAGATAAAAACATATATTGATAATTGATATATGATTACATCAAATTACTATTATAGAAATAACTGTACAAATTTTTACTTCACTCTATGTTACTTGTATTCCTCTTTAATCAAACGTATATATTTTTTCTCTTATCAACTTTTTATCCTTTTATTTATTTTACAAATGGTATGTTTGATTTAAAGAAAGAAAAATAAACAAAATTAAAAAATGATTAAATATGTTTTTTATTGTTAAATTATAATAAAAATGTATGTGTTATCTATAAACTAAATTATAAATGATTTTGCTTTAAAATTATGAAAAAATATATAAAAGCATTCTTTTCAAACTGCATATGAAATATAATAAACAAAATTCTAAATAAAACTCCAATATAATCTTAATGTATTATTGGTTGGAAATAATATTTAATGTTCTTATAAAATTTAAGAATGAAATAGTTTATAATTTAGTTTAAAAAATATAATTTTTTATAATACTTTAAAAAATAAAATGTTTAATTAATTGGTAGAGTAAAATAAATAAAATGAATGACCCATCTCTTCCCTCTCTACCAAAGTGGGTAAAACAGACAAAATTATGGGTGGAAATGCAGTAGTTGTTGTAAACAAAAACAGACAATTTGAGTTGCTGCTTTGTTAATAGGTTCAGGTGAGTCACGGACCAAATATACTCTCTCCTCGTACAAATAAAGACAGAGTTTACTAAGTACTTTAAGTCCCAACAACACAATATAACCCTCTTCAAATAAATAAATACCCTTTCTTTTTCATGACGCTGCCCAAATATATTTATTTCTTCATTAATTATGTGTTAATGAAAGGAGAAAAAGAGACAATTATGTAAGAATAAGTAAAAATTAAAATTAGCATTTCCTAGCAAAGTCATGTTCTATCTTTGACACAAGTTTTATCTTATTCAGGCAAAGTCATGAATTACTTAGTCAAATTAACTAGAATTTTATCATACAAATACAAGATAGTTGGAAATCCAACATCGACTAAAGATAGATCAATTTATAATATATAAGTGAGGTGCAACCCTTACTTTACAAATCGGTTTGTGGGGTTGAGTTAGGATTAAACCCACTTCTAATAGGATCAGAGCGATAGAGGGCCTATCTCAGCGAGTTCTATGGGACATTTATGTTTTCACCCGCCGATTTGGTGTGTGAGTTAAGCTTAAAATTTCAATTTTCTAATAATAAACGGTATGGAAAAAATAAAAAATAAACACATATACCTAATTTGACTAAAGCATTGACCAACTTTAATATATGTTTTATAAAAAATACAATAAATTACTTGTCACAGTTTTGTTCAGTTTCACTCTCACTCTCGTTTAAAAACACAACTTATAAGGTTAACTTCTTTTGAATTTATAAATTCCTATTTATAATATAAATACCATTACAACTAAACTAAAATTTGTGAAAACTGTTTGGACTAATGGAAAAAAGACATAGAAAGAATCTTTCTCATTAAACAATAATAGTCCTTAGATGATTTCACCAATATGACTTTATGAAATGTTAGAGACTGTTTATAAATACCATAAGAAATTTTGTTATTCCTAATATTTTTATTGATGAAAATATATTTATTAATAAATAAAAATATTATCAGATTTTTTCAACAATTTTAGAATTTAAATTATTGATAAATATTTTTAATATGATTTTGAAAAGTCATCTATGAGTTTTTGTTTATAATTTTTAATTTTTAATTAAATATAAAAAATAATTATTCATATAATAGGGATGAAAAATTATGGGAAATTGTTTTGATATTCATTTAGAAAAGGATATTGACATCATATTTAAATTTAAAAAAGAAGAGAATGATAAGTCATAGAGTTGATGGTCACAAATTGTCCTAAATTAGATTGATTTCTTATAATTCAAAGCTACAAAAAGCTTGTTACAAAGAGATAAATATCCTTTTTTTTCAAATTCATATATGTGTATATTAATATCAAAAAACGATAATTTTTTTTAAAAATGTATGTCCTTCTTTTGAAAAAACAATAAATATTTTTTTAAAATGTGTGTCCTTTTTTTGTCGAATTCATATACGTGTGTTTCAAAACTCAATAATCATGTTCCAAAGAGATAAATCTCCTACTTTGCAAAATGTATGTATTATATGAATTATTATCTTCTATACTTGAATAAAAGATAAAAATCATAAAGAACACTCAAAATCTTTCAAGATTATATTAATTGTTTTCGGTAACTTATCTAATGTTCAATTTTGTCGATAATTTTGAGTATACGACAAATTATTTACTTAGTAAATCTCTCAAAAAATTGAGTGGTAATTTTTAAGTCTAATGACATTTTTATATATTAACAAAAGATAGATAAAAAGAAGAGGAGATGAAGAAAAAGAAAAAAATGAAGAAGTGGATGGGAGGAGAAATTGAAGTCGGTGGTAGTGGTGACAACGGAGACACATTAAAAATGACTGGAATTGAAGAAAGAAGAGAAAAAGGAAGATATCGAATTGTAAAATTCATCAATGATCATTTTCCTGACAAATTATTTATTTTTGAAAAATTCTAATTATTTTTTTATCTTTAATCAATACACATTTTAACTTTTTAGTAACCTTTTATTGACGATTTTGCTGAATTATTTTCACAAAAGGGATAGATGTAAATGTAATATAAACATATGTAGCCAACACGGTTAGGTTTAGGCATTAAAGAAGTGAAAATAGGATAGGAATAAGAGTGTTTGTTTGAGTTGGATAGAAATGAGAACGAGAAGAAAAAAAAACCTCACATTATCGTATTCTATTTTTCTTAAATAGTTTTAACCACCTTTTCGTAATAGTATTTTAATTAAATAGTATGATAATAGAATGTAAAAATCATAACTGTATATGATTATTTTCCGAGAGTTGTATTATTTAATTTCTTTCATCTTTCGGTTTAAGTATTTTTTTCTCGCAGAAAACACCCCAAACTAAGACACTACCCGAATGTATTTTAATTGGGACATTTTGGAACACAAAATGAATGAAAAATTGATAAACATAAGTACACTTGTGTAGTAGTAGTTCTTGTTTCGGTTTTGTCTTTGGTAAAAAGGTTCTGCACCGTTATTGTATACTTGAATTGAAAGCTTTTTACAGCATGGTTTTGTCTGGGATTGAATTATTCATGTTACCTCCCACCCCACTCCATGCAGCAGCCATTCTCGCTTCTCTTTCTCAACTTCACACGACGCCATTCCATTTTCTACCCTTCAACCACCCAACCCTTTTACTACTTCAACCAAATGTACAATATCAAACAAAATTTTTCATTCTCTCCTTTCTTTTCTTTTCCTCAGCTCCACCACTGCAACGTCGGAGCTTGTTCATCAGAAAAGAAATTGCAGGCCTCATCGGCGCTGAAGAAGTTGTGCTCCTCCATCTTCACCACGTACTGCGCCTGATACGCTTTCTGGAAAACTGCAAACAGTTCATCGAGGAAGATTCCGTTGACAGCAAGAGATGTTCGGTTATGGGGCTGCAGTGGTTCTCTTCGTTCAAGATCGCGCTCGAATCGCTGTCGGAAGAACCGTCTTTGAAGTCCACTGGGAAGAGCGAAGCGCCTCCGAAACAAGCGCTGTTCTTGTTGTTGTTTAAACACTCGTAGTTCAACTGATCCTCGGATTCCGAACTAGGCTCGCTCTTACTTTGTTGTTCCGTCGTTGTTTTGTCGTCCGAGTCAGGCATCATTATTTCCTCCTTCACGGAAACACCGCTTCCAGTGTTCTCTTCCTCCAGCCTCGATTTCAGTTCCTTTATCTGCAAACACCATCCAATTTCAAAACACACTCTACAACACTCAAACAAAAACATTCGCAAGTAAATTCTAGGAAAATTAGATTAGGTTTTTGTTCAAGAAAAAATTAAGACAACTTTTAAACCAGATTAAAAAAAATCTGACTGAGATAATTTTTACTTAAGGAAAGAAATGAACTTCGTTTCCAACCTCTTGATGAAAAAGTATATGCCTTAAAAAAGAAAACTATCGTTCTTGTCAACGAATATTAATTACCAGTGAGGATTTATAACAAAATTAACAGAAATTGAAAATTGGAGCAGGAGCTTTGTGAGTAAATCTTGCGAAAAATGGGTCAACTTGCTTTTATCTGAGAGCAAAGATGGTTAAAAAAGTAAAATTTAACATGCACTTTTGTTTTATCGTTAAAAAGTAATTACCCAGAGTTGTTTTAGTTAAATCCAAAATAAAGTATTATTATTGTACCTGCTTCCGTTAAAAGCTTCGTTGGTCGTGAATTGAGGGTGTCATAGTTAAGCTTGAGGGCATCAAAATTGGCTTTGAGGACACCGTAATCTCTCTCCAATTGTTTGGTTTTCCACCTTGCTCGACGGTTTTGGAACCAGACAGCTACTTGTCTAGGTTGCAGCCCAAGTTCTTGGGCAAGTTTGACCTTCCTCTCAGGTTCAAGCTTGTTTTCAACCTCGAAGTTCTTCTCCAAAGCCTTCACTTGATCTACACTCAGTCGCCGTTTTTTCTCAGATTGATGTCCCACTTCTTCAACACACCCTTCCTCGTCAAGCCCCTCAAGCATCATCGATTGGAACTCCCTACCATACACGTGCTGTTGGCAGTTTCTCGTACTGTGTTCCTCTAAATCATTACAAATCACAGATAAATATAATAATGATTAGTACTAGTATATCTATACAAAACCGACACGATTAAAACAAGGATCTTGGATCTGTGAGCTAATTATTATCACCTGTTGATGGACAAACTGTGATCAGGGGAGTGGAAGAAGAATCTGAACTGCTAAGTCTCTTCATGGGAACGAAAGATGGGATCTTATTAAAAGAAGAAAGTGTTTTGATCCACTTTATTGTTGGTGGTCAATGTCTTTAAGATCTCAAAACAAAGCTGAGAAGACAAGGTTTAATTTTCATTCAAAAGGAACCATGGAAAAAGAACTACCTTGTATTAAACAGCACCTATATTTACAATCTTGTAAGCAGCTATACAAGTACCACTTATCTCCACCAACACCCTTTTTTCCTTGCTTTCTTACCACCTCCTCAACCTCTTTACCCATCAAAATTTTCATACAGGAAAAGCAAAACCACACAGACAAGCCAATTTTTTCTCAAAACAAAACAAAAACACACGCAAAACATGCTATAAAATTCTTCTCCACTGTATCATTAGCATGGTTAAATATAAAAAGTGAGAGAAAGAATAGTTCCTTCATCAACTATGAACAAAAACAAAGAAAACAAAATAGAGAATGATGAATATAGCATGAGACTAGAAAATGGTGTGAAGTATTTTCACAACCCGGTAGAGTTTCCTAATTGCACTCGCTTTATATAAACCCAACCGGAGATAGAATCTGACTGGGGTTAGGTGGATTGCTACTGCGGTTAGCTTTCAAATGAAAATGAACCCAAATTCAATCCAAATGCAACTTTCATTACGGTCTACACAATTTTTTTCCTTGTAGCCCGTTGCACTTCCGGTTTCTTTCGACCGTTTAGTGACAGTGATATTTCTTCGGCTTAGATCCTAACAACAGCAATAATTGATTAATAATTAATTAGTTGTGTATACGGCTCGGCTCCCTCGGTTTAGCTGACTCAAGATTTGGGTTGGTCAGCGTATCACGCTCCTGCAACGGACACTTTTAAATAATTCTGAGGGTGATATTTACTTATTAAAAAATTATCAAAACAATATTTTGTATTTAGCTAAAAATACATATATCAGAAATCTGTCTGGTTGATAACAGATTTGAAACCTTAAAAAAATCTAGTATGAAATGTTATATTTCAATGTACACCAAATCCAATTCAATGAAACTAAAGTATGCATGGAATTACTATAAACTAAAATCACACTCAAAATCTAACTACTCCTATGAATAGTAAAAGAACCTTACATCGTGTTATTCTATTTGATTTAAATGTTAATTTTCATTTTAAAGTAAAAATTATTATTTAGTTATATATTTATATTAATTTTATCCCAAAACATAATATTTTTTTTTTAAATTCTAAGGTAACTAATAGTTTTTTAATACTAATTAATATATTTAACTTCTTACAAAACCAAAAATATGTTATGTTCAAGTTTGTGCCTAAAAAAAACTATATAAAATAAATTTCCATATTTTAAATTAGAAATAAAAAAGTCTTGCTTTGAAAGATTATGTAAAGAATTAATCTTACTTATATAACTAGGGCATTATTGTAAGAACATTTATTTTTTGTAACTCTTAGTTAATTTAATGCTTCCTCATTTGTTTTGATAAAAAGTAGTTTGATTTAGAATAGATAATGATTTATTCATTAGCCATAAAATATTTTATATATATATATATATATAAGATTATTATCATTGTCAAATTAATTAATGTGTTGCAATTTAAAATATTTTACATGAGTTTGTTGTATTAAAAAGTGGTTTAATCTGAATCTAGTAATGAACAATCTTTTAGTGCCTGGAGATTGCCGTTACTATATGCAGAAAGGAGGGACCGGAGGCAGAGAAAAAAAGAAAAAAAAAAAGAAAAAAAAAGGAAAAAAAAAAGAAGAAAATAAAAAAAAAAAAAAAAGGAGAAAAAGAAAAAGAAGAAAAAGAGAAAAAAGAAAAAAAAAAAGAAAAAAATAATATAATAAAAAAAAAAATATTAAAAAATAAAAAAAAAAAAAAAGAGAAGGGAGGACTTGAGAGGGTGAGAAGGATGAGTGGAGAAAAGGGGCGGGAAAGAGGAAAAAAAAAAAAAAAGAAAAAGAAAAGGAAAAGAAAAAAAGGAAAAAAAGAAAAAAAAAAAAAAAAACGAAAAAAAAGAAGCAAAAAAAAAAGGAAAAAAAAGAAAAAAAAAAAAAAAAAAAAAGAAAAGAGAGAAAAAGGAGAGAGAGAAAAGGAAGAAAAGATAGAAAAAAGAAAAAAAAAAAAAAAAGAAGAAAAAGAGAAAAAAAAAAAAAGAAAAAAAAAAAAAAAGAAAAAAAGAAAGAGAGAAAAGAAAAGAGAAAAGAAAGAAAAACAAAAGAAGGCCCAAAGAGAAAAAAAAAAAGGAGGAGAGAAAAAAGGGAAGAAAAAAAAAAAAAAAGAAAAAAAAAAAAGAGAAAAGGAAACAGAGAAAAAGAGAAAAAAAAAGAAAAAAAAAAGAAAGACAATAAGAAAAAAAAATAGAGAATGGGAAAAAAAAAAAAAAAGAAGGAAAGAGAAAAAAAAAAGAAAAAAAAAAAGAAAAGGAGAAAAAAAAAAGACAAAGAAAAAAAAAAAAAAAAGAAAAAGAAAAAAAAAAAAAAAAAAAAAAAAAAAAAAAGAAGAAAAAAGAGGAAAAAAAAAAAAAAAGAAAAAAAAAAAAAAAAAGAAAAGAAAATAAAAATAAAAAAAGAAAAAAAGAAAGGAAAAAAAAAAAAAAAGGAGAAGGTAGAGAAGATAATAAGTAAAAAGTAAAAAAAAAAAAAAAAGTAAAAAAAAAAAAAAAAGGAGAGAGAGAGAGGGAGACCGGGTGAGATGGGTGAGGAGGAAGGAATGGGAGAGGAGAGTTGAGAGAACGACGAATTGGTAGGAGAATGGAGAAGGGGGAGGAAGAAGGGATTGAGCAGCGGATGGGAGGGAGAGAGGAGAGGGGAAAAAAAAAAAAAAAAAATAAAAAATAAAAAGATAAAATTCGTTGGGAGAAGGGGAGGTCGAGAGCGAGGATGGGGAGGGGCGAAGAAATGGAGATAAAAAACAAAAAAAAAAATGAAAAAAAAAAATAAAAAAAAATAAAAAAAATAAAATGTAAAAAATAAAAAAAAAAAATATTAAAAAAAATAATAAAAAAATAAAAAAAGATTAAAGAAAAAGAAAAATAAAAAAAGAAAAATAAAAAAAAAAAAATAAAATAAAAAAAAACCGCTGAGTGTGAGAGAGGAGAATCAGGGAGGGGGGAGCCGGGGTTATGGAGGGGGAAGAGATGATCGGACCAATACATGGGTTTGGGATGCAAAAGATACTATAATCTATATAGTTTTAGGTGTTTTCAATATTTGAAATATATAATTTGATGGTTCAACTACTGATGTTCATATTACAAGAACTAGGAACCACAATGTATATCTTGACATAATCTTATTACGGAACATCAAAACTGTTTATTTTAGACTTGTGGGCAGGCGGCTTTAATAATTAACATTTCTATAGAGACTCATCCTCATTGCAAACTATTTAGGTTTTAGTTAATAGTGATTCATGTCAGATCTTTTAAGCCATCGGAAGAAGTTTCCATGTTGGAAAAAAATTGATAAACTTTAGCATATTTTAATGTCTATTTGGATTAATTTATTAATTTTCAGTTCAGTTTATAAAAAAAAATTACCATGTCATCATGTAGTTAAAAGGATTATAATTTTTCTTAAACATTCTATATTAACTCGAAATAAGATAAATTTACGCGAATATAAATTTTACAAATTTTATTTTACAAGTGAATTTTGTATATTTAGTTATTTTTAAAATTTATTTTTAAAATGATATCAGAATTACATAATCATTATTTTAAAGATAAATATCATATTAATTCAATATGATATCATAATCATCTAAAATGTATCTATCATATTTCAATTATAGGACAATTATCTTACTATTCATTAATATTTACAATTAAGTTTAAAATTATATATATTGATGTGAGAAATGATTTGAATATCCCAGCCTATTATAAATAAAGCAAACAAAATTATTTATGATATATAAACAAATATAAATCTTATCCTATAAAAAGTTAATCCCAAAAATATCTAATATAATTGTATTATCTACTATAATATTTAAACTTACTAAAATGTGTTAAAAAGGGTGTCTATTTCATATACAAAATTCATTTATGTACTAAGCTTTTAGTATTGGTGAAATTGTGGCTGTGAAATGTAGTTGGAATTACAAGGTGTGCCAAATAATTATTTGATTGAAAAAACTGAAATCACCAAAATGCCAACAAAGAAAATGCATGACTTCTTATAAATATTCTGCTGGCATATGTGTATGTATGTATTACAATGATGTTATATCAGACGTTGACGTTTATTGAGATATACACTAAGTAGGTTGAAGAATTTTTAATAAGAAAATGTTAATGATAAATATGATGTTAGAAGTTTCATATTGAAACAGAAAATGTGAATTTAAAATATTTAAGTAATTACAAATTCAGTTTTGTAAAATTAATTTATATTTAAAATTTATTTCTTAACATATATAATTATATTATTCTATAAAAAACGAATATATTTATTAGTAATTTATCTAGAAACTCAAAACTATTGTTATCAATAAACAATTTTGTAAAAAGCCTCGGTAATAAGCTACCAATTTTTTAGATAAAAAATAAAAATCATTAAAAACAAAAAATTTGCAATAAAAAGTTTTATTTTACTTAGGGAAAACCAACCGGAAATAAAATTGATATAGCAAGTATTTATTAATAGAATAAATTTTATATACCAAGGATTTACAATAGGATGTTGATAGATGAAAGACACCAATCTAACATTAGTTATTTAGACTCTAACTTATACTTGTACTAATTTAATTAGAATTTTGCATTAATTTAAATTAATTTAACTAAAGTATTGTGACATTAAGAAAATAAAGGAGATGTTGTGTGTCTTCATCATAACCAAATGATAGTTAATTCTTTTCATGTTATCACAAGGTTGATAATGATTATAGGAATTTCATAAAATCTTCTAGTGATTATGTAATATTTTCATATTGGTCCAGATAAAAAACTAACCATCAATTATATTAATTTAACTAAAATATTGTACTAACCTAATAACACATGAAATTGTAGAATAGGTATATTCCACATAAAAGTTTGTGTTTATGATTTTTCTTTCCGGTCAAACACTATCCTCAAAAATCATGGAGTTTTTCTTGTAGCTAACTCCCATAAATATTCAAAATTTTGTTCAAACATTAAGTTTTTCTTCAGAATTTATAAGTTTTCTACACGAATTTTAAATTTAAAGTAATATATATATCCTAATAAAATAAAGTAAATCATTTTTTTATGGTAAAAAAAGGAAAAATACTCTAAAAATTAGTGTCCATTTCATAAGACAGGTATTTAGTCTGTTATTTTTTTCTATCAGTGTAAGATGTTACCGAAAAGAGGCAATTTATGTGTAATGGGTAAAGAGGAACATTTTTGCAAGCAATTGTTGTGTTAAAAAACATCACCTTCAGCAGCTTATCATTGTAGTTATTATTATGCCTAAAAAATAATTAACCCTATGTTGAAGGTCATATGACTTAACCACATTTTTTCCTTTTAGTTTTAATCTCTACAATTATCAATATTTTTTAAAAATTTATTTGCAATTTAGGAACTCTATTTGGATGATGAATGGAATATAAACAAATAATAAAATACACTGTTTCAAAGTTATAAAAAAAATGTCATTTTTGTCACTTGTTCAAATAAGTAAAAGAAACATAACTTAAAATAAATATACAGTGAAGTATATTGATTTTATATTAATATGTAGTTTGAAAAAATAATAAGACTATTTTGACTCATATTTATCATATATAACTGTGCCAATTATCTGACTAGCCCATTATAAACATATCTTGTACCACTTTGTTATGTTCTGAATTATATCAGTGATGGGATGTAAACTTTAGCAAGAGAAAAAAAAGAGTGTGGCTGTGAATTTGTGAATTTCAATTCCACTCAAAAGTAATAGCAGTTTTAATTTACTAATTTTTCGTACTGACTGGTATTTTTTAGTTTTAATAAAATAATATTTATACTTTTTAAATAAATTACATCAGTATTTGTATTTATAGCCAATAAGAAGTAATTTGTTAATTGAAAGAGTGAATTGATTTTATAATAAATGATACATTTATTGTTATTAATTTATATGTTTTTTTTTTTCAAAATGAAATAGTTTTAAGATTGGAAAAATATCAGGACCCTTGCCTCGTTTGGCATCCTGTGGAAATGTAAGCCCACCACCAAATGACTTAATTTAGTTGGGAGATACAATTATGAGTAAAAATGTATTTAGGAAAATTCTTATCAATTTTGAACTTTTTTATTTGATTTCAAAAATTTTCAGATGGTATATATAATTGGTTTTAGGTTAATATAAAGATTTATTTTTAAAATAAAATAAACAAGAGAATTCTAGATTAAATTGAATATGTGAATTAAAATTTTAGCTATCTCATTGTTCGTGCCTAAATTTTATTATTTTTTTAACATGTATTTAACTTTCTAAAAACAATAAATATTATTTTTGTTTGTTCGTGATATATGATAGAGTAAATTCAACTTCATGAATATATTTTTCAAGTGAGATAATATAGTAAGAATCAATCTATATATCTAAAGCATTATTTTTTTTGGAGTATAGATTTTTTAAACGATGTAAAATTATTAAATATATTGAAACATTATAGACAATTCCAATATTATGATATTAAGTGTGTCGAGTAATATTGTTAAATCAATAATCTTATATGAGATATTATCTGATTTAAATTTTGAAAACTCGTTATGATTTGTATTTAGATAAAGTTTAAGAGAATTCAAGGAAGAATGTTTATTAAGGTTATTAATATCATTTAAGTGACGTGAAGTGTAATATTATTATTGGAGTTCTCTTAGAATAATTTTAAATTTTTATTTTCTAGATCAGAATTTATAAAAAGAGAAAGATCCATTAAAGGAAAAAGGTAATAAATTGTTTTATTTCAAAGTATCAAGAAGGATAAACCTGAAATTAAAGGAATGATATTTTTTTCATAAACGAAAAATAAATGGACTAAATTATATTAACAAAAAAAGTTAGTTAGACCTAAATATGATCTTATAGAATTACAGAGAAGCGTTTCGGTTGTAGTCTCGATGAATTTTTTTGAAGCATCATTATGTTAATTATTTCACACTATAGGAACTGTTACTATTATTATTATTTTTTATCAGCGTTACTACTGTTCTAGTTAGTGACGCCACCTGCGCATATTGACCTTAATTTTATAGAAAATATATTATCCGAAAATTTTAAAATTTCTGAGTTCTTTTCTAGTTATAACTCTTATATCACGATTACTCCAGGAGTACGATAAATCACGACAACATCAATGGCATCTCCAAGAGATTCCATAGAATATTGATGATGTTCAGCTTGCCAAATCATTGCTTTGTTCTTTCTCAAGAATTAATATTGTACTTTTGGTTTTTTATTGTGACGCATTTTGTACTTCATTTTTTCCCCTCAAATGTTCGTATTGAACGAGAAAAATAAATATATCCTAATATTCACACTTTAATGTTCTGGATAGGCAACCACAAATACTTATAAAGGGACCTGTAAAACAGAAACCAACTTAGCAATATCTTAATTTCCAATTATATTTAATAATAACATGTAATCAAAGGTTGTCTGTCTCGTGACAAATTCCTAACATTCCACTTGCAAGTTTTCTCAAGTATAATTTGGAGGCTTACTCTCTAAGTCAAAATATTTCGAGACAACTGCATACAGAACAAAAAATTACACAGGATTTCATTTTGTCAAGTTTATTTCATTCAAGACATTTGTATAAATTTATTCTTGACCTCATTAATATTGAAACACCTCATATATCTTTCGCAAATAACATGGAGGAAAGGAGAATATATGAAAGTGTTTCGAGTCTCGATGATCTCTACAAAAGCTTCTTTACACTTTTTTCAAAGTTCCTAAATAGTTTGGATACTTTTTTTATCCAAGCTCCAAATCGCTTAGGTGTACCTGTTAAAGCGTTCAAATTAGTGATTAATCTTATCGGAATTACAGTCAAATCTTAAACGCACAATAAATGCAATTAATTACCTTCTTATTTTCGACATCTATTTGTAGAGTTTGTGATTAGTGGAATCTTAATTACAGTCCAATCACGACCCATTTTTGACTAAATAATTTTTGCAAGTTGATTATAAGCTATATATAGGGGTTATTATTGTTGAGGTCGTCTGGCCTCTCTGTCTTCCATTTCCATGACCCTTAGGTCAACTAATATTTAATGAATAATACCTGAAAGCATTAACCACAGCCCATTCGATCGATCATCTCTCTCATGGTTGTATCCGGCCGACCACTCTATAAGTATGTTTTTGGAAATTCAAGTTTGAGTCTAAGTTTCACATTGGATAAAAATGAGAAAATATAATACTATATAAAAGTGAAAGACTCGTTAACTCATTGTCTTAAGGTTTTTGTTAGAGAGTGACGTCAATTTCTTACGTGATTGAACTCATATCTCATTAGTGTTTGTATCTTCTCCGTGAATCTTCTTCTTGATACATAAAGTTTTTTTTTATGTACAAAATTCTCTTTATATGTTAGTCTAAAAATTATTTATGAACTAATCCCAGGTTTGAAATGTGTTCCGTTCGAAGGTCTCTTCTCTTATGCTAGGAATTTGAAAGTCGTTTTCTAGCCCTTGGCGACCAGTGCCAGGCAAGAATGAATGGGAGGAGAAAAAAAGTTGGTTTCAGCATAAAACTGTGCCCATCAATGCCTTCGACAAAAATTAAAATGTGACACAACACACCACAGCTTTTATGACAACCCACGACCCCACTTTTCTTAAATGACAACAACACGTGTGACCTGGGCTCACCAAAACCCACTCTTGCGTTCTCTTCTCTTCTCTCTCTCACTCACGTTACGTTTTCAGCTTCCGAGGCTGCTTCTATGTCCCAGTTCGTGTGTATATATATGAAATGTGTATCATATCCTGGAAGTGATGGTAATAAATAGTGGAATATAGTGTGTAAGGACGAATTCTGCAACTCTGCATGGTGAATGGGCATGGGACACATTCATTGGTCTCACTGACTTTCACGAAAGCTCTGAATAGTACTCTCTGTTTTTCCACACACCCATCATTTCTCAATGGATATATGAAGAATCTAACTTCTAAAGCAAGTTAACTTCTTTCGATATTTGGATATTAATCATTCCCACAAAAGCTTATAAAAAACAATCTCAACTATAAATAATTATGGGATAAAGATGCAG
>NW_025906014.1:0-19322 GCF_018835915.1 Vigna umbellata
AAACAAGTTTGTGACATCATATTTTGGTGCTCATAAATTTGTCCATCAGCAGGGTAAGTGGCTATTCTCTCCCAATTTCTACTTTCCAGTTCCTCTCCAAATTGTTGAGCCAAGTCTGGTATCCAACCCGCCTTCCGCTCCATCAAGAGCCTTCTATCTTGGATAGTGAGGAAGTGTTTCTCATGTCTACGGGAAAGGAACTTGTTGGAATAGGGGCGCTCTGGTTCCTTCCTCTTATTTCCCACAGTCTTGATTCTTTTGCCTGATGAGGAGGTCATCCCTACATCAAACACAATTCACAAAACCACAAGAATTATTGTTAAGCATTAGTAAACCACAAACAAATTCCTAACACTCTTCCTATCATCGCTTAGGGCAAAACTGTACCCCTTAGCGTCACCTGTGCAAGGAAACAACAAGTAAGCAAGCACAAAAATCAAAATTATGCAAAAATAGCGCTCAGTGGTAATTGGCGCTAAGCAACGATCAATATTTTTCTGCATAATGGCCATAACTGGCCTCTAATCTCAACCCACATGCATTTTTCCTAGTTCCAGACCTTAAGCCAGCAATTTAATCGGTCCAATTTCAATCAATCATACAAAATCATGCTTTAAAAACTTTAGAATGTAAAATGCATGTACTTAATTGGGTGGAGATGCTTAATGAGTGAAGAATGCTCTATAATTGTGAGGAAATCAAACCCTAACAGCAATGCTCTCAGAAAACCCAAAGTTGGATGGAAGCTTGATGTAAAAATGGGTGGAGAAAGGGATTTTGTGAAGAGGGATGAAGGGAAAAGTGGAGAGAATCCTTTGGAGAGTGCTTGGGAAGAATGGAGGCTGAAAGTGGTGGCCTAGACACGCCCTAAGGTTAGAAAAATACCTAATGGGCCAAACCCCGCTGAGCCCAACATTTTAAAAACCCAAACAGAAAATCTACAGTGTTCGCGCTCAGCAGTAGCTGGCGTTGAGAGGCAGGCGCGATACCTAATCTCCTTCTTCCAAGCTTGCCCTAAGCGTCCATCACCAATGCCTCTCAACTTCAACTCTCAATTTTTCAAATCTCATATATTTTCCACTCACTCCATACACTCTCACTTAATCAATGCACTTAGTTTTTCACACCACTCAATAATTCAACAATCAATCCCTATAATGCAACTAGAATAAAACCAAAACAAACACACAAAGATAAATTCAATCAGCTGGGTTGCCTTCCAGGTAGCGCTTGTTTAACGTCACGAGCCTGACCCAAAATCTTCCAATACCCATCAGTAGGTACTCTTCCACCTAACATCCATCAGTAGATGTTAATCCTTTTTACCAACACCCATCAGTAGATGTTAATCCTTTTTACCAACACCCATCAGTAAGTGTCTGATAACATAGTATCCTTCAGTAGATACTTAATCACCTAGGATCCATCAGTAGATGTTATGCCATGAAGTCTCATAACAAAATAATTCAATGTTCCAAAGTTTTTAAATTACATCACCAAAATAACAAAATTAAAGAAATTAATGTTCTCAAATCACTCGGGTGCCTCCCAGTAAGCGCTATTTTAACGTTATTAGCTTGACCCAATAAAGCTCAAGTTTCATCTTTAGTGTCAGTGTTCTTCTTGCTTTCATCACACCAACTCATCAATTGCTTCCGGTCCCCCTTCTTGACTCTTCTTGAATATGGAGCTTCAATTTCTATCACTCCATTCTCTTTGAAGTCTTTCACAGCCCATAACTTGTTCTTGAATCTTACCGATGTGCCAAGTTTGAATTGTGCATCCATCAAGTCATCATGAACCATCCTTCCTTTGTCATCTTTTTCTTCTTCCCTAACTTGTGACAAGAAACAACTTTTACCTTTGATGACCGACTTTGCAGCTTTAGGGCTAGTCACCTTCTCTTGAATACGCTGCTCAACTTTGAAGACATTAAAGACCACCTTTTCTTCTTGGTCTTGAAGAACTATCATCCTATCATCCACATTAATGATTACTTTTGTCGTTTTCATAAACGACCTTCCAAGAATAATTGGGATCTTCTCATCTTCCTCCATCTCCATCACCACAAAATCCACCAGGAATTTAAATTTGTCTATACAAACCACAACATCTTCCGCTACACCATAGGGTGTTTTAATGACCGATCCGCCATAAGCAAAGTCACCTTTGTTGGCTTGACTTCAAGATCTCCAATCCTTTCGAGCATAGATAAAGGCATTAAATTAATGCTTTACCCTAAATCAATTAAGGCCCTCCTTATATTCTCCTTCCCAATGACGCAAGGAATAGTAAAACTTCTTATAGCTTTCACTTTTGGAGGAAGTGGTTTCTTCATAATAACACTGCAACCTCCCTTTTCATCCATAGTCTCCTCATCTAAATATCTCTGTTTCGTGAGGAATTGCTTCATGTGCTTTGCATAAGCAGGAAAGTACTGTAGTGTTTCGGTCAAAGGTATAGTAATCTTCAATTGCCTGAAGAAATCTTTAAAACACTTATATTGTCTCTCTTTCTCTATTTTATCTCCTTAGGATAAGGAAGAAATTTTTCACTTTTCTCAAAATTTTTCTCTCCCCTCTTCTTTTCTTTCTCTTTTCTCTCAACCTCACCTTTTCTCTCTTCTTTTTCTTCTCTCTTATCTCACTCAACTCTCTCTTTTTTCTTGTTCACCCTCTCATCATGTATACTCACAATAGCTTTACACTCTTCCTTAGGGTTAACCTCAATATTAGCCCCAAAACTCCTGTCAGGCATATCCTCCAACTTAGCCATTTGGCCAACCTGTATCTCTAAATTTCTAATTGCAGCTTCAATGCTCTTGTGGTTAGAGATATTCACCTGTATAAATTGTTGAAGAGATTATTCTAGCTTTGTTGATCTCTCATTTAGCGCAGATACTTGTTGCAATAGTGATGGTTGCTGTTGTGGTCTATTAACTTGTCCTGCTTGTCTAGCTTGTCCATTTTGACCTTGACCCATGCTTGGGTGAGGTTTTCACCCTTGGTTGAAGTTCCCTTGGCGATATTGGAATTGATTTTGAAAATGATTGCCCATAAAATCGACATCTTCTAGAGCCTTCATTGGAAAAGCACATTGACCATTGTTATGGTCACCACCACACAATTCACAGAGTTGTTGTTGAACCTGTGAAACGTTCTTCAACTCCTTTGGCAACTGAGCGAGTGTCTTTGTCAAATCTTCAACTGTTGAGTTATGATTTTATTTTGTGCAAGCAAGGCATCTTGAGATTGCAATTGTAGGACTCCTTTCTGATGAGGTGGAGCTCCTCCTTCACTATGCATCTCGTTGTCATTAGTAGTCATGTTGTCTATCAATTCAAAAGCTTCCTCTAGAGTCTTGCATTTGATATTATCTCCAGTTGAGGCATACACAAGAAAACAAAACTCTAGAAACAATTGTTAGCACAAAAAGATAAAAAGATAAAATAAAAAGATAGAAAAAATAAAAATAAAGTCAAAGCTAATCAATAATGACACAAATAGAATAGTTAAACCACAAGTCCCTGGCAACGACACCAAAAACTTGTTAACACTTAAGCAAGTCTACCGAATCGTATCAAGTAATATTAAATGATAAGACCAAGTATCGTTTTTGAAGAGACTCAAGGCCTAAACAGTTATGTGATTTCTTGATTAAATAAGACTTGTAAACAAAATTGTTGTGTTTATATTACGGAAAAGTAAACATGAAGGCAAGTGTTGATCAATTGGATTGAAAGATGCAAAAGTGATTGATGTAAAATATGGAAAGATTATGTTGTTGGGGTTTTCGACTTATCCTATCCACTCTCATGTATTTATGAATTCATCTTTCTTCATTAATGTTAATGCCACTTTCTAATTTACCTTAAACCCGATGTCTCGGTGAAGAAAGCCTAATCCTAATTACTAGTTCACAATGTCTTGTCTCCCTAGCAATTAACCATGCATTACATTCGCACAGAAGCTTAAAAGCAACCGATCCTCTTATTCCTATATCTAGGTAATATTGCTTTTGGGAGAATTTCACCATATGTAGATTTTTGTCATATGTGTCCATAGTGACAAAATCAATAATCATGCAATTGAATGAGTTAAACAAAGCATGCATAGAGTATAGAGGAAAAACCCTAACAATTAATGAAGTAAAACAAATATAATGAAGAATCAATTCAATACATGAGAGTTTCAAAGGATTACATTGTTTCCCCAACAATAATGGAGGTTTAGTTCACCATAGACATGGTGAAACTAGAAGAAAAGAATGAAAAGAATGAAAGATAGAACCCTAAAAGTTGAAGATCGGAGCTTCCACATCCAAAATCCGCCTCCAAGGGGTGAAAGGAGTGTAATTTCGCCTCTTTCTGTCCAAAGATCCCAACCCTAGGTCGACTAAACCCTTATATAGTTTATTAAAAATACATAAAATTGGCCCAAGCCCAAGTTAACAGCGCTCAGCGGTAGGAATTGCGCTCAGCGGTAAGTACGACACTTCAGAATGACGCTCAGCGACGACGCTCAAGTTTGAGATAGTGTACTCAATAGCAGATTCTGGCGCTCAACGGTAGAAATGCCGCTCAACGGTGCCTGCGATACTTGGATTAGCCCTCACCGGTGGCGCTTAAGCGTCAGACAGAGAACTTCAACAGCAAGCGTGTCGTTCAGCGGTGAAATGGCGTTGAGCGGTAGCTGCGTTTCTTCTTTTGTTCAATTTTCCTTCCTTTCTTGAGTCCAACTCCTTACTCCTTCAACTTCTTCATCCAATTCATCTTAATTCCTGTCAAAACAAGGAAAAACAATAATAAAACGTATCCAACTCTCTTACTTCCACAACTTAAAGCAAAAGCATGATTTCAAGCTAGTTTCTAAGTCATAAAGGGTGTTTTTGATGTCAAAATTAAGTATAAAAATAATGGTTTTTCAATCGTTATCAACTCATCAATTAATTTTTCTTCCTCTTCATTGAAGTGTTCACAAGCATCAATAAGAGTTTTTTCTAACGGAGAAGAACAACGTACCATCTTCTCTTGCACCATACAAACTTCATCAAGCATATCAAATTGGAAACATGCTTTATCATCTTTAGGGTGTGTCATGGCTTTGAATACATCAAAATTCACTTCTTCATCTTGAACTCTTACTTTAAGTTTGCCATTCTCCACATCAATTAAAACTCTAGCAATCTTCATAAATGGTCTCCCTAAGATGAGAGGCACATCTCCATTCTCCTCCATATCCATTATGACAAAATCCACTGGGAATACAAATTTGTCTAACTTCACCAGCACATCTTCAACCACCCCGTACAGGTATTTAAGAGACCTGTCCGCCAATTGGAGTGCCATTCTAGTAGGTTTGAGTTCCAAACCTTCAATTCTTTTGAACATAGCGAGCGACATTAAATTAATGCTAGCTCCCAAATCAATTAATGCTCTTCCAACTTCCAACTCTCCTATGGTACACGGAATGGTGAAGCTTCCTGGATCTTTAAACTTAGGAGGTAATAATTTTTGTATGATTGCACTGCAATTACCTTGCACTTCAATGGTCTCATTTTCAATGTATTTTTGTTTCTTTGTGAGGAGCTCCTTCAAAAACTTTTCATACGAACGCATTTTTTGCAATGCTTCAGAGAAAGGTATGGTAATCTCCAGTTTTTTAAAAATCTCCATGAACAGCTCCAGCTGTTTTTCTTTCTCCTTCCTTGAATAAATCTTTGGATAAGGAAGTGGTTTGTCAAAATCTCTTTCTTTTTTTCTCTCACCTACCTCTTCTTTCTCTCTTTCTTTTTCTCTCTCATCTACCTCTTCTCTCTTTTTTTCTTTCTCAACCCTCTCTTTCCACTCAAGTGTTTCTTTCCACTCTCATTTTCATTCTATTTTCTCTCTATTTTTCTTTCCTCTAACACTTTGCCACTTCTTGTAACAATAGTTTTACACTCTTCTCTCAAATTACTTTTCGCATTCTTCTCACAACCCTCCATCTTGTTGACCAATTGCCCAATGTGCATCTTCATACTGTTAAATCTGCCTCTACATTCTTACAATAAGAAACACTCATTTTCATGAATTGCTGGAAAGTCTCCTCAAGCTTTGTGGTTTTCTCAATTGGAGTAGGTTGTTGCTGCCACTGTTTCTGCTACCTTTGAACCATTGAAATATTATATATCTCTTATGGTAATAAACAAAGCTTCTTTGTCACTTCTTCCAACTGTTAAGTTATGATTTTATTTTGAGCAAGCAAGGCATCTTGAGATTGCAATTGTAAGACTCCCTTCTATTGAATTTAAGTTCCTCTTTCACTATGCATCTAGTTGTCATTAGTATCCATATTTTCTATCAATTCAAAAGCTTCCTCTAGAGTCTTGCATTTAATATTACCTCCAGCTGAGGCATCTATCATCAACTTGGTTTGTAAACCAAGACCTCCAAGGAAAATAATGACTACTGTTGCTTTGTCAAAGCCATGAGTGGGCGTCTTTCTCAACAAGCTCTTGTATCTATCCCATGCTTGACCTAGCGTCTCCTCCATGCCTTGTCTAAAAGAAGAAATTTCTTGCTTCCCTTTGTTGACTTTGGATTGTGGGAAGTACTTGTTAAGATACTTTGAAACCACGACTTCCCATTCAGTAAAGTTATCCTTCGGGAAAGAATTCAACCATAGCTTTGCATTGCCTCCCAATGAGAAAGGAAACAAGCTTAGCTTTATTGCTTCATCTGGCACACCATTGATCTTCACAGTGTTGCAAATCTCATTGAATGTGGTTAGATGCTCATATGGACTTTCATGTGATAACCCATTAAATTGGTTGCTCTTCACCATATCAACGCCGGTTTCACCTCAATGTTTGCAGCATTGACCCTCGGCCTAGCAATGCTATTAAAGTGATGGGGGTCAACAAC
The DNA here is from genome assembly GCF_018835915.1 of Vigna umbellata. The sequence goes on from NW_025906014.1 coordinate 6,905, forward strand.
ACTGGTGTAATCCGCCAGAGAACGTCTACCATTGTTCTCTTCGACCATCTCTTCAGTACTTTGGTTAGATCTTTGTGGTGAGGGTTGTAGAAGTGTCTCCGGAGAAGGAAATAATTCTCTAGATGTTTAGATTCTCCTTCTCCGTCTACTCTCGTCCAATACTTCAAGAAGAGGTTCCGAAATTTTCTTGCTCCTAGTTCGAATTGTATCCTGCATACACAAGAAAACAGGACCCTAGAAACAATTGTTAGCACAAAAAGATAGAAAAGATAAACTAAAAAGATAACAAGATAAAAAGATGAACAAGATAAAAAGATAAAAAGATAAAAACAAAAAGATAAAAAGATAAAAAGATAAAAAGATAAACAAAAAGATAAAAAGATAAAACAAAAAGATAAAAAGATAAAAAAATCAAGACAAAGCTAATCAATAATCACACAAATAGAATAGTTAAACCACGAGTCCCCGGCAACAGTTCCAAAAACTTGTTAACACTCGACAAGTGTACTGAATCGTATCAAGTAATATAAAATGGTAAGACAAAGTATCATTTCCCAAAGGACTCACGGCCTAGACAGTTATGTGATTTCTTGGTCTTACCATTTATTATTACTTTGGGAAACGATACTTGGTCATACCATTTATTATTACTTGATACGATTCGGTTACACTTGCCGATGGTTAACAAGTTTTTGGCGTCGTTGTCGGGGACTCGTGGTTTAACTATTCTATTTGTGTGATTATTAATTAACTTGGACTTGATTTTTATTTTTTATTTTATCTTTTTATTTTATCTTTTTGTTCTTTTTATCTTTTTAGTTTATCTTTTCTATCTTTTTGTGCTAACAATTGTTTATAGGGTTTTGTGTTCTTGTGTATGCAGGATACAATTAGGACTAGCAACAAGAAAACTTTGGAACCTCTTCTTGAAGGATTGGACGAAAGTAGAAGGAGAAGGAGGATCCGAACTTCCAGAGAACTATTTCCTTCTCAGGAAACACATTTACAACCCTCACCACAAAGATCTATCCAAAGTACTGAAGAGATGGCTGTAGAGAACAACGGTAGACGTACTCTAGCGGATTACACCACTATTGTTGGCCCTCATCACTTTAATAGCATTGCTAGGCCGAGGGTAAATGCTGCAAACATGGAGGTGAAACCAACGTTGATACAATTGGTTAAGAGCAACCAATTTAATGGGCTATCACATGAAAGTCCATATGAGCATCTCACCACATTCAACGAGATTTGTAACACTCTAAAGATCAATGGTGTGCCAGATGAAGCAATAAAGCTTAGTTTGTTTCCTTTCGCATTGGGAGGCAATGCCAAGTTATGGTTGAATTCTTTTCCAAAGGAAAGCTTTACTGAATGGGAAGCCGTGGTTTCAAAGTTCTTAAACAAGTACTTCCCACAATCTAAAATCAACAAAGGGAAGCAAGAAATTTCTTCTTTTAGACAAGGCATGGAGGAGACGTTAGGTCAAGCCTGGGATAAATACATGAGCTTGTTGAGAAAGATGCCCACTCATGGCTTTGATGAAGCAACTGTAGTCATTGTTTTCCTTGGAGGTCTTGGTTCACAAACCAAGTTGATGCTAGATGCCTCAGCTGGAGGTAATATTAAATGCAAGACTCCAGAGGAAGCCACTGAATTGATTGACAACATGGCTACTAATGATAATGGGATGCATAATGAAAGAGGAGCTTCAATTCAACAGAAGGGGGTTCTACAATTGTAATCTCAAGACGCCTTGCTTGCACAGAACAAAATGATAACTCAACAGTTGGAGAATTTGACAAAGACACTTGCTCAGTTGCCAAAGGAGTTAAAGAATGTTGCACAGGTTCAACAAAAATTTTGTGAACTGTGTGGTGGTGACCATATCAATGGTCAATGCGCTTTTCCAATGGAGGCTTTAGAAGATGTCAATTTCATGGCAATCAGTTTCCATACCGCCAAGGGAACTACAACCAAGGGTGGAAACCACACCCAAGCATGGGTCAAGGTCAGAAATGACAAGCTGGACAAGCAGGACAGTTTAATAGACCATAGGAACAACCATCAATATGGCAACAAGTATCTGCATTAAATGAGAAATCATCAAAGGTTGAAGAAACTCTTCAACAATTTATTCAGGTGACCATCTCCAATCCTAAAAGCACTGAAGCTGCAATTAGAAATTTAGAGATACAGATGGGCCAAATGGCTAAGGATTTGAAGGATATGCCTAATAAGTGTTTTGGGGCTAATACTGAGGTTAACCCTAGGGAAGAGTGTAAAGCTATTGTAAGTGTAGATGACAAGAGGGTGGATGAGAAATAGAGTGTTGAGTTGAAAAAAAAAGTGGAGAGAAAAGAAGATATAATAGGTGAGGATGAGAAAAGAGAGAATGAAAAGAAGAGGGGAGCGAAAAAAATTGAGAAAAGTAATAAAATTCTTCCTTATCCTAAGGGGAGTGAAAAGATTGAAAAAGAGAGATAATATGGACGCTTTAAAGATATCTTTAAGCAATTGGACATTACAATACCTTTGAATGAAACATTGCAACAAATTCCAGCTTATGCAAAACACATGAAGCAAGTCTCCACAAAGAAGAGATATTTAGATGAAAAGGGAGATTGTAGTGCTATTGAGAAGAAGCCACTTCCTCCAAAAGTGAAAGATCTAGGAAGTTTTACTATTCATTGCGTCATAGGGAAGGAGAAAGTAAGGAAAGCCCTAATTGATTTAGGATCAAGCATTAATTTGATGCCTTTATCTCTGCTTGAAAGGATTGGTGATCTTGAAGTCAAACTAACAAAGGTGACTTTGTTAATGGCGAATGGATCTTCCAAGAAACCTTATGGTGTGGCGGAAGATGTGATGGTTTGCATAGACAAACTAAAATTCCTGGTAGATTTTGTGGTGATGGAGATGAAGGAGGATGAGAAGGTCTCAATCATTCTTGGAAGACCGTTTATGAAAACGACAAAGGTAATAATCAATGTGGATGATGGGATGATAGTGCTTCAAGACCGAGGAGAAAAGGTGATCTTTAATGTCATCAAAGAGGAGCAGCAGATTCAAGAGAAGGAGGCTAGTCATAAAGCTGCATGTATGGATGCACCCGTGACTAGTTNGTACACGGAATGGTGAAGCTTCCTGGATCTTTAAACTTAGGAGGTAATAATTTTTGTATGATTGCACTGCAATTACCTTGCACTTCAATGGTCTCATTTTCAATGTATTTTTGTTTCTTTGTGAGGAGCTCCTTCAAAAACTTTTCATACGAACGCATTTTTTGCAATGCTTCAGAGAAAGGTATGGTAATCTCCAGTTTTTTAAAAATCTCCATGAACAGCTCCAGCTGTTTTTCTTTCTCCTTCCTTGAATAAATCTTTGGATAAGGAAGTGGTTTGTCAAAATCTCTTTCTTTTTTTCTCTCACCTACCTCTTCTTTCTCTCTTTCTTTTTCTCTCTCATCTACCTCTTCTCTCTTTTTTTCTTTCTCAACCCTCTCTTTCCACTCAAGTGTTTCTTTCCACTCTCATTTTCATTCTATTTTCTCTCTATTTTTCTTTCCTCTAACACTTTGCCACTTCTTGTAACAATAGTTTTACACTCTTCTCTCAAATTACTTTTCGCATTCTTCTCACAACCCTCCATCTTGTTGACCAATTGCCCAATGTGCATCTTCATACTGTTAAATCTGCCTCTACATTCTTACAATAAGAAACACTCATTTTCATGAATTGCTGGAAAGTCTCCTCAAGCTTTGTGGTTTTCTCAATTGGAGTAGGTTGTTGCTGCCACTGTTTCTGCTACCTTTGAACCATTGAAATATTATATATCTCTTATGGTAATAAACAAAGCTTCTTTGTCACTTCTTCCAACTGTTAAGTTATGATTTTATTTTGAGCAAGCAAGGCATCTTGAGATTGCAATTGTAAGACTCCCTTCTATTGAATTTAAGTTCCTCTTTCACTATGCATCTAGTTGTCATTAGTATCCATATTTTCTATCAATTCAAAAGCTTCCTCTAGAGTCTTGCATTTAATATTACCTCCAGCTGAGGCATCTATCATCAACTTGGTTTGTAAACCAAGACCTCCAAGGAAAATAATGACTACTGTTGCTTAATCAAAGCCATGAGTGGGCGTCTTTCTCAACAAGCTCTTGTATCTATCCCATGCTTGACCTAGCGTCTCCTCCAAACCTTGTCTAAAAGAAGAAATTTCTTGCTTCCCTTTGTTGACTTTGGATTGTGGGAAGTACTTGTTAAGATACTTTGAAACCACGACTTCCCATTCAGTAAAGTTATCCTTCGGGAAAGAATTCAACCATAGCTTTGCATTGCCTCCCAATGAGAAAGGAAACAAGCTTAGCTTTATTGCTTCATCTGGCACACCATTGATCTTCACAGTGTTGCAAATCTCATTGAATGTGGTTAGATGCTCATATGGACTTTCATGTGATAACCCATTAAATTGGTTGCTCTTCACCATATCAACGCCGGTTTCACCTCAATGTTTGCAGCATTGACCCTCGGCCTAGCAATGCTATTAAAGTGATGGGGGTCAACAACACTGGTGTAATCCGCCAGAGAACGTCTACCATTGTTCTCTTCGACCATCTCTTCAGTACTTTGGTTAGATCTTTGTGGTGAGGGTTGTAGAAGTGTCTCCGGAGAAGGAAATAATTCTCTAGATGTTTAGATTCTCCTTCTCCGTCTACTCTCGTCCAATACTTCAAGAAGAGGTTCCGAAATTTTCTTGCTCCTAGTTCGAATTGTATCCTGCATACACAAGAAAACAGGACCCTAGAAACAATTGTTAGCACAAAAAGATAGAAAAGATAAACTAAAAAGATAACAAGATAAAAAGATAAACAAGATAAAAAGATAAAAAGATAAAAACAAAAAGATAAAAAGATAAAAAGATAAAAAGATAAACAAAAAGATAAAAAGATAAAACAAAAAGATAAAAAGATAAAAAAATCAAGACAAAGCTAATCAATAATCACACAAATAGAATAGTTAAACCACGAGTCCCCGGCAACAGTTCCAAAAACTTGTTAACACTCGACAAGTGTACTGAATCGTATCAAGTAATATAAAATGGTAAGACAAAGTATCATTTCCCAAAGGACTCACGGCCTAGACAGTTATGTGATTTCTTGGTCTTACCATTTATTATTACTTTGGGAAACGATACTTGGTCATACCATTTATTATTACTTGATACGATTCGGTTACACTTGCCGATGGTTAACAAGTTTTTGGCGTCGTTGTCGGGGACTCGTGGTTTAACTATTCTATTTGTGTGATTATTAATTAACTTGGACTTGATTTTTATTTTTTATTTTATCTTTTTATTTTATCTTTTTGTTCTTTTTATCTTTTTAGTTTATCTTTTCTATCTTTTTGTGCTAACAATTGTTTATAGGGTTTTGTGTTCTTGTGTATGCAGGATACAATTAGGACTAGCAACAAGAAAACTTTGGAACCTCTTCTTGAAGGATTGGACGAAAGTAGAAGGAGAAGGAGGATCCGAACTTCCAGAGAACTATTTCCTTCTCAGGAAACACATTTACAACCCTCACCACAAAGATCTATCCAAAGTACTGAAGAGATGGCTGTAGAGAACAACGGTAGACGTACTCTAGCGGATTACACCACTATTGTTGGCCCTCATCACTTTAATAGCATTGCTAGGCCGAGGGTAAATGCTGCAAACATGGAGGTGAAACCAACGTTGATACAATTGGTTAAGAGCAACCAATTTAATGGGCTATCACATGAAAGTCCATATGAGCATCTCACCACATTCAACGAGATTTGTAACACTCTAAAGATCAATGGTGTGCCAGATGAAGCAATAAAGCTTAGTTTGTTTCCTTTCGCATTGGGAGGCAATGCCAAGTTATGGTTGAATTCTTTTCCAAAGGAAAGCTTTACTGAATGGGAAGCCGTGGTTTCAAAGTTCTTAAACAAGTACTTCCCACAATCTAAAATCAACAAAGGGAAGCAAGAAATTTCTTCTTTTAGACAAGGCATGGAGGAGACGTTAGGTCAAGCCTGGGATAAATACATGAGCTTGTTGAGAAAGATGCCCACTCATGGCTTTGATGAAGCAACTGTAGTCATTGTTTTCCTTGGAGGTCTTGGTTCACAAACCAAGTTGATGCTAGATGCCTCAGCTGGAGGTAATATTAAATGCAAGACTCCAGAGGAAGCCACTGAATTGATTGACAACATGGCTACTAATGATAATGGGATGCATAATGAAAGAGGAGCTTCAATTCAACAGAAGGGGGTTCTACAATTGTAATCTCAAGACGCCTTGCTTGCACAGAACAAAATGATAACTCAACAGTTGGAGAATTTGACAAAGACACTTGCTCAGTTGCCAAAGGAGTTAAAGAATGTTGCACAGGTTCAACAAAAATTTTGTGAACTGTGTGGTGGTGACCATATCAATGGTCAATGCGCTTTTCCAATGGAGGCTTTAGAAGATGTCAATTTCATGGCAATCAGTTTCCATACCGCCAAGGGAACTACAACCAAGGGTGGAAACCACACCCAAGCATGGGTCAAGGTCAGAAATGACAAGCTGGACAAGCAGGACAGTTTAATAGACCATAGGAACAACCATCAATATGGCAACAAGTATCTGCATTAAATGAGAAATCATCAAAGGTTGAAGAAACTCTTCAACAATTTATTCAGGTGACCATCTCCAATCCTAAAAGCACTGAAGCTGCAATTAGAAATTTAGAGATACAGATGGGCCAAATGGCTAAGGATTTGAAGGATATGCCTAATAAGTGTTTTGGGGCTAATACTGAGGTTAACCCTAGGGAAGAGTGTAAAGCTATTGTAAGTGTAGATGACAAGAGGGTGGATGAGAAATAGAGTGTTGAGTTGAAAAAAAAAGTGGAGAGAAAAGAAGATATAATAGGTGAGGATGAGAAAAGAGAGAATGAAAAGAAGAGGGGAGCGAAAAAAATTGAGAAAAGTAATAAAATTCTTCCTTATCCTAAGGGGAGTGAAAAGATTGAAAAAGAGAGATAATATGGACGCTTTAAAGATATCTTTAAGCAATTGGACATTACAATACCTTTGAATGAAACATTGCAACAAATTCCAGCTTATGCAAAACACATGAAGCAAGTCTCCACAAAGAAGAGATATTTAGATGAAAAGGGAGATTGTAGTGCTATTGAGAAGAAGCCACTTCCTCCAAAAGTGAAAGATCTAGGAAGTTTTACTATTCATTGCGTCATAGGGAAGGAGAAAGTAAGGAAAGCCCTAATTGATTTAGGATCAAGCATTAATTTGATGCCTTTATCTCTGCTTGAAAGGATTGGTGATCTTGAAGTCAAACTAACAAAGGTGACTTTGTTAATGGCGAATGGATCTTCCAAGAAACCTTATGGTGTGGCGGAAGATGTGATGGTTTGCATAGACAAACTAAAATTCCTGGTAGATTTTGTGGTGATGGAGATGAAGGAGGATGAGAAGGTCTCAATCATTCTTGGAAGACCGTTTATGAAAACGACAAAGGTAATAATCAATGTGGATGATGGGATGATAGTGCTTCAAGACCGAGGAGAAAAGGTGATCTTTAATGTCATCAAAGAGGAGCAGCAGATTCAAGAGAAGGAGGCTAGTCATAAAGCTGCATGTATGGATGCACCCGTGACTAGTTCAAAAGCTGCAAAGCCAGTCTTCAAAGGTAAATGTTGTTTCTTGTCACAGGTTAGGGAAGAAGAAAAAGATGGCAAAGGAAGGAAGGTGCATGATGACTTGATCCAGGCACAACTCAAACTTGGTACACCAGTAAGATTCAAGAACAAGTTGTGGGTTGTGAAAGACTATAAAGAGAATGGAGTGTTAGAAATTGAAGCTCCATATTCAAGGAGAGTCAAAAAGGTGGACCGGAAGCAGTTGATGAGTTGGTGTGATGAAAGAAAAAGGAACACCAATAGTGAAGATGGAGCATGAGCATATTGGGTCAAGCTAGTGACGTTAAAAGAGCGCTTAATGGGAGGCATCCTAGTGATTTGAGAACATTAATTTCTATGATTTTGGTTATGTAATTTTATAAACTTTGGGACATTGATTTATGTTGTTTGAGATTTCATGGTATAGCATCTAGTGATGGATACTAGGTGGTTGAGTATCTACTGAAGGATATCAGGTTTGTTTACACCTACTGATGGGTGTGGGTAAGAAAGATTTGCACTTACTGAAGGGTGCTGGAGGATTTTGGGTCAGGCTCGTGACGTTAAACAAGCGCTACCTGGGAGGCAACCCAGTTGATTCACTTTATTTGTGTTTGTTTGTTTTGATTCTGCTTTAGATGCATGATAGGGATGAAATGTATGAGTGATGTGAAAACATAAATGCATGAGGTGAGTGAGAGGCATGAGTATAAGACACCTAGGGCAAGCTAGGAAGAAGGAGAGGAGGTGCCGCAAATGCCGCTCAGCGAAAATTTCCGCTGAGCGCCAACACTGCAGAGTTGGGTGGACTGGTTTGGTTCAATTGGGCTCAGCGGGAATGGCCCATTTGGGTAATTTTATACCTAGGGTGCGGCTTTGCTTCTATTTTCATATCTCACTCTTCCCACACACTCTTAAGCACTCTCCAAAGAGTTCTTCTCACTTTTCCCTTCTTCCCCCATCACAAAACCTCTCTTCCACTCACTTTTGCACCAAGTTTTAATTCAAGTTTGGCATTTGGTGAGAGCATTGTTGTTGGGGGTTGACTTCTTCACATTCCTAGAGCATTTTTCACTCATTTAGCATCTCCACCCAAGTAAGTACAAGCATTATTTTTCCATTCTAGGTTTTTGAAAGCATGAATTGGTATGAACATGGTTGTCTAAGCATGATTCTTGAGGAATTTTGATTTTTATGCATGATTAGATGAATTAACTGTTGTTTGGAACGATTAAACTGCTGGATTTGGGTCTGGAACAAGGAAGAACACATGTGGGTGGAGATTAGGAGCATTTAAACAAGATTGTGAAAAATCTGTAGAATTGTCGCTCAGCGGAAATTTCCCCTGAGCGCAATTCTAACAAAATGTTTTTTCTTACTTCTTTTGGCTGCTGACTTGCTGTATAAGTTGCGCTGAGGGGTTTTGATTGCCCTCAACGGTGATAGGACTGATCTTAAGGTGTTGTTTGTGGTTTTCTAATGCTTAACAATATGCCTTGTGGTTTTGTGAATTGTGTTTGATGTAGGGATGACCTCTTCATCGGGCAAGAGAATCAAGACTATAGGATCCAAGAGGAAGGATAAGGAGCCAGAACGCTCCTATGCCAACAAGTTCCTATCTTGCAAGCATGAGCGCCACTTTAAAATTGTCCAAGATAGGAGGCTACTGATGGAAAGGAAGGCTGGACTAATACCTGACTTTGCTCCACAGTTTGGGGAGCAACTGAAGAACAGGAACTAGGGGAGGCTAGCCACTAACCCTGCACCAGCTAACATAGCAGTGGTGAAAGAATTTTCACCAACGCAAGAAGGTTCAGTGATCATCCTGCTGAGGATTATTTGAGCTATGTTAGAGGACACGCCATTCGGTATGACCCTGATTCCATTAATAGATTTTTAAATACTGAATGGGTTGGTGAACATGTCAATTTGCGCTCAATATGGAAGAAGGAGCAGACTTTGGGGATGTGGAAAGTGTGCTATGTGTGTCTGGTGGACACTTTAAGAGAAACAAGAATGGTGTTGTAGTGACCATCAGGAGAGTTGATCTAAATCCTCTAGCAAAGTATTGGATGGCATTTTCTCATGCTAACATCCACATGTCTCAGACATAACTGTCAGCAGGGCATTTCTCTTGTACTGTGTGCTTAGAGGGATAGCATTAACATTGGCCAAGTCATAGCTAATGAGATACAGGTGTGTGCCAACACTATGAATAATAAAGCACCTCTGGAGCATCCCTATCTGATTACACACTTATGTGAGCTAGCTGGGGTGAATATCTCTGCTCCACCATTTGAGAGGCCTAGGAAAGCTATTGATGAGGCCTATTACAGACAGTATAGTGGAGGTGATGAGGCAGCTCAGCCAGTACCACCACGCTGTCCTCGTAGAGGAAGAGGAGCCCCATAGGGCCACGCATCTGCAGAGACTCCAGAGGCAGAGCCATTTCAGATGAAGGACATGTATATGTCTCTTATAGATGCTAGGATGCAGTCCATCCACAGAGGGCAAGTGGCCACAACAGAGATGATTATTGGGATGTATGATACACCCCCAGCACATNAGGCACAACTCAAACTTGGTACACCAGTAAGATTCAAGAACAAGTTGTGGGTTGTGAAAGACTATAAAGAGAATGGAGTGTTAGAAATTGAAGCTCCATATTCAAGGAGAGTCAAAAAGGTGGACCGGAAGCAGTTGATGAGTTGGTGTGATGAAAGAAAAAGGAACACCAATAGTGAAGATGGAGCATGAGCATATTGGGTCAAGCTAGTGACGTTAAAAGAGCGCTTAATGGGAGGCATCCTAGTGATTTGAGAACATTAATTTCTATGATTTTGGTTATGTAATTTTATAAACTTTGGGACATTGATTTATGTTGTTTGAGATTTCATGGTATAGCATCTAGTGATGGATACTAGGTGGTTGAGTATCTACTGAAGGATATCAGGTTTGTTTACACCTACTGATGGGTGTGGGTAAGAAAGATTTGCACTTACTGAAGGGTGCTGGAGGATTTTGGGTCAGGCTCGTGACGTTAAACAAGCGCTACCTGGGAGGCAACCCAGTTGATTCACTTTATTTGTGTTTGTTTGTTTTGATTCTGCTTTAGATGCATGATAGGGATGAAATGTATGAGTGATGTAAAAACATAAATGCATGAGGTGAGTGAGAGGCATGAGTATAAGACACCTAGGGCAAGCTAGGAAGAAGGAGAGGAGGTGCCGCAAATGCCGCTCAGCGAAAATTTCCGCTGAGCGCCAACACTGCAGAGTTGGGTGGACTGGTTTGGTTCAATTGGGCTCAGCGGGAATGGCCCATTTGGGTAATTTTATACCTAGGGTGCGGCTTTGCTTCTATTTTCATATCTCACTCTTCCCACACACTCTTAAGCACTCTCCAAAGAGTTCTTCTCACTTTTCCCTTCTTCCCCCATCACAAAACCTCTCTTCCACTCACTTTTGCACCAAGTTTTAATTCAAGTTTGGCATTTGGTGAGAGCATTGTTGTTGGGGGTTGACTTCTTCACATTCCTAGAGCATTTTTCACTCATTTAGCATCTCCACCCAAGTAAGTACAAGCATTATTTTTCCATTCTAGGTTTTTGAAAGCATGAATTGGTATGAACATGGTTGTCTAAGCATGATTCTTGAGGAATTTTGATTTTTATGCATGATTAGATGAATTAACTGTTGTTTGGAACGATTAAACTGCTGGATTTGGGTCTGGAACAAGGAAGAACACATGTGGGTGGAGATTAGGAGCATTTAAACAAGATTGTGAAAAATCTGTAGAATTGTCGCTCAGCGGAAATTTCCCCTGAGCGCAATTCTAACAAAATGTTTTTTCTTACTTCTTTTGGCTGCTGACTTGCTGTATAAGTTGCGCTGAGGGGTTTTGATTGCCCTCAACGGTGATAGGACTGATCTTAAGGTGTTGTTTGTGGTTTTCTAATGCTTAACAATATGCCTTGTGGTTTTGTGAATTGTGTTTGATGTAGGGATGACCTCTTCATCGGGCAAGAGAATCAAGACTATAGGATCCAAGAGGAAGGATAAGGAGCCAGAACGCTCCTATGCCAACAAGTTCCTATCTTGCAAGCATGAGCGCCACTTTAAAATTGTCCAAGATAGGAGGCTACTGATGGAAAGGAAGGCTGGACTAATACCTGACTTTGCTCCACAGTTTGGGGAGCAACTGAAGAACAGGAACTAGGGGAGGCTAGCCACTAACCCTGCACCAGCTAACATAGCAGTGGTGAAAGAATTTTCACCAACGCAAGAAGGTTCAGTGATCATCCTGCTGAGGATTATTTGAGCTATGTTAGAGGACACGCCATTCGGTATGACCCTGATTCCATTAATAGATTTTTAAATACTGAATGGGTTGGTGAACATGTCAATTTGCGCTCAATATGGAAGAAGGAGCAGACTTTGGGGATGTGGAAAGTGTGCTATGTGTGTCTGGTGGACACTTTAAGAGAAACAAGAATGGTGTTGTAGTGACCATCAGGAGAGTTGATCTAAATCCTCTAGCAAAGTATTGGATGGCATTTTCTCATGCTAACATCCACATGTCTCAGACATAACTGTCAGCAGGGCATTTCTCTTGTACTGTGTGCTTAGAGGGATAGCATTAACATTGGCCAAGTCATAGCTAATGAGATACAGGTGTGTGCCAACACTATGAATAATAAAGCACCTCT
>NW_025906015.1:4161-16319 GCF_018835915.1 Vigna umbellata
ATGAAACTTATTTAAAGATTAAAAGATACCTAAAGATTAAAAAAAGTTATTAATGTAATACTGATATTTCTAAATAATCAATAAATATTTCTTTTTCAAAATCTGACCGTGAGAAAGAAACTAAGGAACGTATATAAAATTTAGTTTGAATTTGATAAAAGTAAAGGTAAACTAATTTTGGTGGATCATTTGATTTATATGATAAACTTTGCCAGAAATAATTTGTGTAACGATTCTAAATTACTTATGAATACATATTTTTCTTTACATGTGAGTATGATGGAGTCATTTATTCATTCCAAAACCATTTTACTATTACGTCAAATTATGAACAGTTGGTAGAATGTCATCAATGATTAAATATGTAAGTAATATATATATATATATATATATATATGATATTATAAGTTTTACTATTATCATTATTTTTATTTAGAACTTGTGAAACATAATTTATATATTTATATTTATATATAGCACAAACAAGCAAAGGCCCCAAAGCTGGGCCCTGTTTCTGATACAAAACTTGGCCCGACCCATTCAAGCAAACGGGTTCCTATATTTTTGAAGATTCAACTGCTAAGAAATTTATTTTGAAATCCAAACATCAATTTAAAGTTTAAAGTTCCTGAAACGTAGATTATAACTCAATGATATTCCAATCACTTTTCAATTGTGTTGCATTTATGCTTTCAACTTAAAAGGCATCAGGGATTCAAATACTGTATATATAACTCACTTTTATTAGTAGCTAAATATTTATCATAATTGTTTATTTACTGATGTTTGAGATGATTGCCACTTTTTAGTTTTTAAATTTATATTTGAAAATAATTTTTCTTTAGATAAAATAAGACTAGAGTAAATTTAATATTTGTTTCTATAATTTCAATCTCAAAAAAATTAAAATAGAAAGTATAAAAGTAAAGTAGTTTTCATTATCTTCTAACAACACTCCTTTTAAGAAAATTAAATTTAGTTTAATAATTTCTTTAACAATTTTCTTCCATTCACTTATCATTATTATTAAAAATAAATAATACCCGTGCAAAAGTAAAGTAGCCAACAATGCTTCATAACCCATACAAATATTTGATAGTAACTAATTTATTATGAATATATTAATTATGAAAATAAAATGAAATGATAAAAAGAAAATGAAAAAAAAAAGAAAGTATCAATTATGACGAGACATAAAAAGAAATAAGGACTCTTTAGTGAGTTCAACGTATAATTTTTTCCCTCAAAAAGTCTCGTGAAATGAGACACGTGTGTTGCTTTTATTTATTTATATTTTAAATTAAGTTTTTTAACTCAAACGTGTGAGTAGATTCGTGTTATTTTAAGCAATGAGCAGATTTATGTAAAGAAAAACAATACGAAAAAAATATTCCTATTAAGATTTTAACTAGTACAACTCACTTTATATATATATTATTGTATCCATCCAAACAAATAGACTTTTTTTTTTATGTAAAGTGGAGAAATGATAACATAGATTTAAAAAGAACATGTATAAAGAATTACATATACGTTAGTAGCATAATGTTTTGAATGAATGATTTTACAGCATAAAAAGTTGTGGTAGTGATTTATAACTAACTCTTTACTTTAGTAGTTAATAATAATTGTGGTGTGAATGAACAGTAATGGTATCAGAGTCACCTCATCAGGTACCCAAAACATAATACAGAAATGGTGGACATTAAATTAGTGATATCATGAGATGGCATGTTTTCATATAAGCTACCATTATCTAATATGGTAAAAGGCAAAAAGTTTCCATCTAATAATTATCTTACATTTTCAAATTCAAGAATATTTATATGATAAAAAGCATATTCCTTAAAGAAATTACACATTGACAATGCATTTGCCTGTTAAGAATAAAAAACACAAACATTGTCATCCCATAATCATAAAATATGTTCCACCAGATATGGTCACTGCACCATCAACTTTACTACTGGCAATAATATTGCAAATCAAATACCATTTTTTTTTTCTTATGTTTTATGGTATATCATAAGTCTGCAATATTCAAACATATGAAATGTCTATCAACTTTAGTTATATTTATTCTGATTTTTAAAACTAGTCATCAAGGTTTTTGGTTATTCATTTTCAATTAGAAAGAGAAGTATTCATTTTTGGTTTACAGTACACACCATTAATCATAAATGAAAAAAAAAACTTATATATATAGTTTTATGCTCAATCATATCTGACAACTACATTCTAAGTATAAGAATATATTTCCTCTATTCTGAAAATGTAAATACAAATAAATATTTTTACATTAAGAATAGTAACCGAGTTTATTTAATATTTTTGTTTTTATACAATGAAGAGATATTTAAAAAGAAGTTATCTTAATTATATTTATGAGGAATGGTACTTAGGTTCATAATTTAAAAATTAAGATTAAATTGGTTTAAGTTTGTTAACTTTTAAATTCATTAAACATGAATTAAATATGTGTTGTACATATACTTAAAAGATTAGAAAGTTTTTGGTTGGAATGACACTAAAGTGAATCTAAGATTTAAAATAGAAAGAAGCAGTTAGTCTCCTTTTAGGCCAGACCAGTAAACTAAAAAGAAGGTGGGCTTTAATTTAGTTCAATTATTTAGAAAGTTGGGCTAATATTGCAACTTTAATTAAAACAAACCGACTTTGTTCTGGCAAAGGAACCTCCAACATTTTTAATTACTAATGTGCACTAGGTAGCACAAACACATGTCAGAGTGTGGAAAACACATGCTCAAGTTTTCTTTTCAATTGTTGAATCTTTGAAATACACTGATATTAATATATTAAAATATCAAAATTATTGTTCATCAGAACATTTTAAAGATAGATAAAAAAAACGATACTAAAAATTCGACAACAAAAAATCTATATTTCCTCTTATTGTATTTTCTCTTGATTGTAATCCCAAAAGCAACCACAAAACAATGGTTTATTTCTGTTCTGTTTGACTTGGTTCCAGTTCTGTTATCTATCTATTCATACACACAACACAACCACATTATTATAACAATTATTGTGATTTCTTTGGTTTCAACTTACTGTCAGAGGACAAGGGAGTTGCTTTATTCATGTTCAATGAGTCTGGTGTATGCTACTGTTCCAACAGATTTAAAAGAGTCTCATTCAGACTACCAATAAATGAGCTAAGTAAAAGTTTTTCATCTCATTCACTTCCTATTCATGAATGTTAGAAGAGTAAATGTAAACGTAAATGTACATGCAAACTTTTGTTAACCTTTTTTTTAATAATACTTAATTTTGTTGAAAATTAAGAAATTTACGATACTCAATACTCAAATATTTGTGATTAGATATTGTAAACACGATTTGCATTATTTATATATATAAAAGACTTCACAGCTAAATATTTGTCGCAGTCACTGTCTATCAATCAGGTATGAATATAGTCGGAGTACAAAACCGATGCCAAGGTGTGTGGCTGAGATATTAATGTGACCACTCGCCAAGGTGCCAAAGTATATGAAATGGAATTGCACAGCATTATTATTATTCCATTGTAGAGTATGATACTTACACTGTGACAAATGCAAAATCTATTATAAAGTATATGATAAAGCACGTTGAATATTTATTTATAATATTATTTGGTGGTTTGGTTAATCTATGGAAGATATGGTGGTGATAGATGGTGGAATGCGATNTTGGTTCCAGTTCTGTTATCTATCTATTCATACACACAACACAACCACATTATTATAACAATTATTGTGATTTCTTTGGTTTCAACTTACTGTCAGAGGACAAGGGAGTTGCTTTATTCATGTTCAATGAGTCTGGTGTATGCTACTGTTCCAACAGATTTAAAAGAGTCTCATTCAGACTACCAATAAATGAGCTAAGTAAAAGTTTTTCATCTCATTCACTTCCTATTCATGAATGTTAGAAGAGTAAATGTAAACGTAAATGTACATGCAAACTTTTGTTAACCTTTTTTTTAATAATACTTAATTTTGTTGAAAATTAAGAAATTTACGATACTCAATACTCGAATATTTGTGATTAGATATTGTAAACACGATTTGCATTATTTATATATATAAAAGACTTCACAGCTAAATATTTGTCGCAGTCACTGTCTATCAATCAGGTATGAATATAGTCGGAGTACAAAACCGATGCCAAGGTGTGTGGCTGAGATATTAATGTGACCACTCGCCAAGGTGCCAAAGTATATGAAATGGAATTGCACAGCATTATTATTATTCCATTGTAGAGTATGATACTTACACTGTGACAAA
The DNA here is from genome assembly GCF_018835915.1 of Vigna umbellata. The sequence continues at coordinate 8,454 of NW_025906015.1, forward strand.
TGCAAAATCTATTATAAAGTATATGATAAAGCACGTTGAATATTTATATATAATATTATTTGGTGGTTTGGTTAATCTATGGAAGATATGGTGGTGATAGATGGTGGAATGCGATGACAGAGAAATATTTAATGTGTTGTATGGTGATATAATGAATCTGCAGGAGCTGCATAGGGTTAAAGAAATGTTGTGAAGCACGAGATACAAGGTATGACGAAGGACCAATCCCATTGCGGCACATAGTACTGGAAGAAACCTCAATTAATGTTTGCACTGCCAAACGTGCGTATGAGTATCAGAGAGGTTTCAGAACATGTTAACAGTTCACAAGTAGTGACCTATCGACAGAACAGCATCATTGCTATGCTCCCCAATACCAGGGCATCTTTGGGTCACATGGCCACCCATGTGGCCTAGCGTCTCCAACAGGTGCATGCTTCAGACCGGTTAACCCACTCCAGTGCTTAATTTATTCCTCACAAATACACTACTACTCTATAGTTTAAGTACATTTAACATCCTCACTCAACTCGTATAGCATGTATTCCAAGCACTCCACCACTCTTATGTGGGCTCGACCCTCTAAGCGGGGACCGATTCCCCAAACCATCACACGTGTAACAAATCTCCATCTCTCCTTTGCCATAACCTAACACGTGTACTACAGGACCATTAATAACCAGCACAATCTCTGGCACCTTAAAATGCCAATGTTCCTATTTCACAATCCTCCCCATGCCATCCAGATTCACAATAATTGCTTCTGTGTTTGTTTAGTTTATAGTAAACGTTTCAGCCCAATCAGAGAACAGAAAGGAAGAAATAATGATCATGAAATTGAAACGAGTATAATATGTGATGGGTCTGATATGATCCACTTGTTCATGATGTTCCCATAACAAAAATTATATTTTTCTTTGAGTTGGCAGTTTTTAACTACTAGGTTGGGTTTGGTGGGAGCAGGAGGAGTATATAAAATGGGTGACCGGGGTTGATGACAATGCTGGCTAGTCTGCTAGGGACCTTAAATTAAAATATAGTTTGAAAGAAGATTGTTTATTAGTGAAACGAAGAGTATTTAATAGGAGAGTGAAGGCGTTGTTTTATATCATGAGCTCCTAAGATCACGAGCCACGAGAGATGGAGAAGTGGAATATATTACAAGGGTTTGGTTAGCGAAAGAAAGAGAGAGAGAAGACAATTGGAATGGTGTTGGCTTTAAGTTCGCGGCACATCATTGAAACTTTAAAAGTGTTAGTTTAATTCAACTTAGACATCAAAGATAGATAAATCTGGTGGACTCCATCTTTCCACGGCTCCGACCAAATTAACAGCTGACGTTGTCAAAGTTTGGGCCATTTGGTGTCCTCCTATTTTCCAATATCTATGGTATTCCTCCCATCAAAATCCTCCTTTTAGTGGATTCCAACGTCTTCATTCAACCATATAGAGTATCCCTAACAAAAGTTTACACCTTCGTTTCTCCCCTTACCACATCAATTTAATTCCAAACCCTCTCCCATCTCATTTATTAGATTCCCTTTCACCTGACTGACTTACTTCATGCCCAAAAAAACAAAAACCAAAAAAGAAGACGCTTCCTTACAACTTAAGCACCAATTATTCCGCACTCCTCTCTTTTCTCTCTTCTTTTCTTTCGGCTAACTTTGCTATGTGCAAACACGCACAATCTAAGCATCATACCTTCCCTCCCATCTCCATCGTTACATTATGGATTACCTTTTCTCTCTGTTTTCTGTTCAAGAACACAGGCAAGCTCACCTTTATCAATGTCTACTAATATTCTCACCTCATTTCATGATTCTCGTTCTCTTGCTAGTTTTTATATACCTTACCATCTCTCCTTTTATATGTGGTACCCCGTACCACTAAATACCACAAACTTAAACAAAGCGGCACTTCGTATATAATGCTGAACATCCACTCAATGCCATTTCGTTCCCCCAAACCTTTTCTTCCCCTTTCCTTTACCAAATATTGAACATCGGTTTCTGTTATTATGTCCATCATAACTTTTAAAATCAAACACCTTTTCTATATATACGGACGCCCAACCTCCTTTCCTACTTTTCGCCAGGTTCTGCATGTGATTCTAAAACCTAATATCTACCTAGCACCTCTATATAAATAACTTGTAAAGGCATTAAAAATTTGGCCCAGAATCAACCAGAGACCTTATTTATTGGTCTTACCTACCAAATTTCTAGACAGTTGCTTTTATAATGGTCTTACTTCACCAATTATTGATCTAAAATCAAACAGGATCGATGTAGATGTATGTACGTACAGACAATTGGTAGCTCTGCTAGGGGTGTTCCATTAATTTTTCTCACTACATATACTACTTTTTGTCCATTTTGTGATGCTTCTGGCCTTATCTCTCTACTGGGTTTATGGTAATATACCGATTCGTGATACAATTGCCAATACTTGGAGGAGTACAGAATTGTCAGTATTCTGCATGACAGAGAGAAAGCTATGGGAGTGCATCTGGCATGTGACAAGGGACATTGATTCAAACTTGAATTAAGGACATACATATAATTGAATTTTTAGCAAGCACCAAAAAAAGTCTAGCCCACAACTACTACTTTTGAGTCAGCTTCAGACACAGGATAGAAATATTCTAATAAGCCAAGTCCATAAGGGCCCCTCCTATGCTTATTACCTGAATCTCCAAGCATCCAATCATTGATGGTTATGATGATCTTATCTCCGAATTAAGGATATCTTACTTAGATTGGAAGCCCGGTTTTCCTGCAATTGCCTATAAGTTCTAGTTTCCTATGCACGTGCGATCACTGCTCCCGAACACCATACAACTGGATCATTCTACGTAGGGATAGACAAGGTTTTCTTTTTGACATGGCTGTTTATTATGCAGCCAACTATGAAGAAAACTTCACAGACTTTTAATCCACAATAAGTTTAACTGGCACAATCAATTGTTTCCCAAAAGAAGCATGTCCATTAGTGTTTCTGTAACCTTCACCGAGAAACCAAATATATTGCAGAGAAGGAAACCAATAATTGAGAATAACTGTCAACAAGGACTTCGGTTTACCATTGCCCTTTCTCTATTTTTTTTTTTTTCGGTTTTTCAATTAAAAGCAAAAGGTATGAACTTACCCCTTAACCTCTTGCCCCATTTGCCAAAAGACTACAACTTCGCCATTCAAGATGTCACAGTCCGTTTTGTTTTTTGTTCATGTAGAGTATCGTAAAACTACAGCCATGTTTTTCCTAAATTCTGTTAGCGACGGTGTTTCCAATGTTCTTTTTTTTTTACCATTAAACAACAGACCAATTTGTACGATCATGATTGTGAGACTGTAAGCATGTCACGACCAAGAACTCACATATACTACATGTTTTTCGATACGTAAGTTGTAACATATATTATCATTTTTTGGAAAAGTACAAAATTAATCCATTCAGTATTACATTTGATGCAACAGAGACTTTTCCTCCGTACTACAAACTACGTGGTTAATTACATCAATGTAAACGTGCTTCAAACTCAGAAAGACACTTTTGTGTTTCCTTTTTCCATACATATTTGTTCTTTGTTCTAATCTGAACAAAACGAGAAAAAAGGGTCCTATATGCTACCCTAGCTCGACTCCATTTTTATGGCAGGGTAGGGATGTACATTATCATTCTATTCATTTACACACGGGAACGTGCTCGGAGACGAAGGGATACTTGTTTCCATTCCACCAATCGTTGAAGGAAATCCATCACCTGCATGAAACAGATAGATGAATAAATACATAAGCAAACACTTATATTTTATGCATACGATGCCACGGTGCAAAAATAGATGATGAAATGAGAAAATCAATCTATTATACTTGCCTCGTTAGGTTCTTGTAAAGAGTATGATGCAGTAGTGTCCTTTGGGAATTTCGAGACAAGAATCCCAAAACCTTGTCCTCTGTCTCTAAGTTTCTGATTATCATAAAAGAAATTAACAAGCACTGGTTAGTTGACTTGGTTCAGATTATCCCAAAAAATCTACAAACGAATATAATATATTAAACAAGTAAGCAGCAGTATCCTTTTAGAGAAATAACAAATAGAAGTAAATAGATTAAGATCATTGGATACCTTGAATGCATCTTCATCGGTTTTATCATCTCCAATGTAAACAGGAAAGACATCGTTACAGTTGGCAAATCCTGTTGAAAACGATTTATTATTTAGATATCAACTGACAAATTAAAAAATTACCGCATATTTAGAAGCATGTGATTATAAAACAATGTTTCAGTGAATAAACTAATCCCACAGGGGTGTGTGTGGTCCTCTAAATTGTTTTTAGCAGTCAAACGTTTGGAAGAATTATCCAACTAGTGGGTTTTGTGCAATTACTATGTTGGAGAAAATGTAAGTATTGTTTATGAGAAATAAAAGGAAGAACAAAAATGAAATGGATTAAAACCTACCAAGTGACTCTAACAAAAATTCCAGTGCTTTCCCTTTGTCCCATTTAATGGATGGACGAATCTCTAATACCTGCAATAAACAAATGTAATTGAAAGTGAGACATCTTTCATTTCATATTATCTTTAAACTAAATCAAACACCCCACCACATAAACAAAGTTGATGTTAAGAAAGAGGAAATAAAACCATGGCCCACCTTTCTTCCTTGGTTAAGACGAAGCTTCGGGTACTCTTTTAATACTGATCTCACTTCCTGTGCCAGTTCACTCCATTTCTGTGTACATCATGACACTTAACTCAGCCAAAGTCCAAATCACAATTTTCAGTTACCAATAACATGACCGGCTTTAAAGTTTATGTACCTTTTCATCAACGCAGCGAAAATGAACAGAGGCGCAGAACTTGTTGTTCTCCACCCTTGCTCCAGGGATTGATTTCATTTTCTCAACTAATTGGTTGTACACCTGAAAATTAATACAAAAAAGGTTACTCTTATTTACCATATTTTAAAATTAAAAAAAAAAATTAAGATGAGGAGGCATGTAAAATTGACCAACCTCATCTATCATGGGAAGAAATTCACTGGCAGGTTGGAAAAGAACTGGCTCTCCTTTGTCCTGCAGATCATAAGAATCAAACTAAAATTAATATTTGGTTTCTTAGAAAAGGTAAAAAACCATGGCCTAACTATATTGCACTACTATAGGTTGTTCACTTTCACTCACTTTGTTGCTGTATTTGGAGTCTCTTGTTGGCCCTTGGATATCCATGCCATGGCTTCCAGCATAATATAGCTCGGCCAAGCGCACAAAATTGTAAACCTATTTTTCGCAAAACGACACCAAATTACTTATTTTTTCCCCCGAAAAAATAGGAAAAAAAAATAAAGACAGAGTTGAAATTAAGCATACCTTGTCTCTGCATCTGCCTGTAACTATAGCAGTGGGAAAACACCTCGCAAGTTTCCTCACTGTTTTCCTCATCTGACATATGACAATACACCACGTGCACGTTAGCCACCAAATTATTTATATATATGATATCGATGATATGATGTTATGATATGTTGAATAATGGTATGCATGAATACTAACCGAATCCGACATGAAAGCACGGTCTGGATCATCAACAATAGGTGACAAAGTACCATCATAGTCCAGGAACATGACGATTTGCTTTCCCCTGGATGCATCCATAATTTGCTCAAACATGTCTAATGCCGAAGGGTGGCGAAGCTGTTTGACAAAGAACACGCGTTATAAAGACGTTAGAGAAAGATCAGATCCATAACCGGTTCAAAAAGGACAAAGAGTGAGTAATGGGTTCTCACAATCCAAGAGCTGTGTTCATCAGCTAAGGAAGAGGTTGATTTGGCATGGGTGGGAGAAGAGGCTCTCATGGAATCAACCCATGCATTGATTCTTTGTCCTCCATTGATCTCAAGGTTCTTCAAAACCCTCCTCCTCGGAATGGGAATGTAGCCTCCCGGCGCCGCCGGTGGCTTTTGCGCAACCGTTAGGTCCCTGTTGATCCCGGATTTTGTCTTGGACAATACCACATTCTGCTGAGTCATTTTGTGTGCAGATGGAATAATCCAAAGCAAATTATTATAAAATTTTGAAAACTTAAGGTCGAGGATGAATAAGGAATGTAAAGGTTTTGTAGCTTAAGGTTGGAGAGGGATTATATAAGGTTTTGTTACAGTAGTAGGGTTTCAGAAGCAAGCGGTGTGGGAGGAGAGAAATGATTGAATGAAAGGGTAATTGGTGAGAAGAAGAAGAAGAAGAAGAAGAAGAAAGAGAGGTTTTGGCAGAATTGGTGGCTGCAATGGGGTGGCAGAGAAGCGAAGAGAAGAGAGACAGAGAGAAGAAGGAGTGAATGTATGTGTGGGGGAGAAGACGCTGCCCCTAGCTTTAATTTATAGTTGTTAGAAACCGAAGGTCCTGAATAGTGGGACCCACTTTGAAAAAGAATGAGGGCCCACACTTTTGCCCCACCTCGACCCCGATATCCTTGAGGTCCCCGCCACATACCATTTCATTTTCACTTCTTCCTCTCGTTTTAACGATTTCTCACATTTTCTAAAATAACTTAGGTTTTAGATCATCGTGTTCCAGCTTCCATAATTGCAACTCAATTGCAGATCATTATTATTCATTTATTTATTTATTTATTTATTTATTTATTTATTTATTTATTTATATCAAGTAACACAGTGTTACTCTTGTCTTCTCTTTCTTCTAACTTGTGTACTTTTACTTTACCAACAACAACTACAATATAAAATAAGATCTCTCCACGTGGCCGACATCCCTTAGCCGACTCTTTCACTGCCCTTCCTGCCACGTCAAATTCGACTCCACCACTCTTTTTACTTAAATTATTACTTTTTTTTTCTTCATATACTTCAAATAAATCATATTTTCACAAACAGCAGAAGGTCGTTTATCATCCACCCATCCCATATAATGTACAAATGTAGTGATAGATATAAACTTGTTATTTTTGATAAATTCAATGCGATTAAGTTAAAAAAATAATGCATTTAATCCCTGTAATGAATAATAGAGTATTTTTTATATTTTTAAAAATAACTTTTCATAATTCCGCACCACTTATTACTCTTTCAATATTTATTAACTAGTTAGTTTTATATACATATAATATGTTTAAAAATTACGTGATTGAAACAGTTGATGGATGTTTTTATTATTCATTTGTTTCAAGTGCTTTGTTCAAAAGCCCAATAGACAAACTTAAAAGAACAAAGACATATGAATGGTGGATAACCAAACACTTTCAAATGTACTTGAGAAAGAAACAAATCTTAAAAAAATACGAAATTGATTAAATAAATGATAGCAAGTAAGATTTAAGATTCTTAATTACATCTTTTTCATTCTCTTAACTGATTTTTTATATTTTAGTCTTTATTTTTTTTTAATATTAACTATAGTAGTTATGAGACAGCTAAAATAGTGTTTTTATTACGACTTCTAGATCATCGTTGAAACATTCATCATTAAAAGTTAATACAAAACAATGACGATTGTTTAAATTGTATCATTTTGTGTACAAAACTATGATGGTATGAACATAGTTGTTGATATAAAAATAGAAATAATAAAACATTGAAACACTACAACCATCTGTTGAAAAGAAAAATTCAACGACTGTTATGGTATTAACTATTCTTGAAATTCGATTTTTTTAAAATACAATTTTTCAATTCCATCTTATCACAAATCTGTCAAAAATAGTTCTAAAATACATTTTTAAAAACTAGCTAATAATTTAAAGGTTTCAAAAGTGAAAGAAATAACTAATTAATATATATATATATATATATATATATATATATATATATATATATATAAAGTATTACAAACTAACTCTA
>NW_025906015.1:20175-34624 GCF_018835915.1 Vigna umbellata
TAACAAATTCATATTTTAACAAAATTATTACGTTTAAAAACTAACCATATATAACATTTAAAATTATAAATTTAAATATAAATTACTGTAAATAAAATAAACAAATAAAATAAAAACAAAACGTAAAAGGAACACTGCCTCTGGACGGATGACATCCTTCAACGGATGTCAACATCCGTTGAAGGCAAAACGGATGTCGACATCCGTTTTGCCTTAAACGGATGTCGACATCCGTTTTGCCTTAAACGGATGTTGACATCCGTTGAAGGATGTCATCCGTCCATAGGCAGTGTTCCTTTTACGTTTCGTTTTTATTTTACTACGTTTTGCGGCTCATGCAAGGATTATAGGCTTGGATATTAAAAGGATTATTGGAAGTATGGGAAGGATTTAGGGTTTAGGATTATTGGAAGGATTATGACTACGTACCTGGAGAGGAACCACGACAAGGACACTACACCATAAACGCACTGCACCACGTACTGCACCGAGAACAAGAAGAAGATTGTTTGATAATTCTTTTCACGATCACCAAGCTTTGTAGAAAAATATTTTACTCATACAAGAAACTACGTAGGTTATCAGTGAAATATGTTATAAATGAATAAAATTAAAAAACAATAATTTTAAAAATAAAATTTTACTGAGGGGCAAAATAGTAAAGGAAAGGTGGAGGAAGGGGCAAAATAGTAAAGGGGAGGTGGAGGAAGAGATGTGTGGGGGTGGAGGGAGCAACACCCAAAGCAAAATCATATAATAGTGCGCTCTGGCACGAATAGAATTAGCATGTGTTAATGACGTTTGTGTTGAAAATTAGTTAAAAGATGTTTAAAATGTAAAAAATATACGTTATGAAATAAAAAAAAGAATAAACTTACTTATCTGTATATGGGGGAAGGTAAACTTACTCCTTTTGCTTTCATTATGGAATTATAATGATGTATTGTTTTGTTTATGGTTTCTTGTTACCTATTGGGGTCACGAAATGAGGGTCTATAGACCTATATGTGCCATCATTTTTTGCTTCCAAACACAAACCATGCTATTACCTAAATTTGATATTGATAATACATATTTAATATCTAAGAAGGTAATAAATAAACAAAAATTAAAAGTTAACTTACATTATCCATAATTGTAAAATAGATATATTTAATTCCTCATTGTCAGTGGGAGGATGACGGTGGTAGTGGGTGACAGTGTGAGGTTGATGAAAACAAAGAACAGAGAAGAAGACACTAACTAACATCAATGTTGGTGGTCCAAAGAAGAATGATGGTGAATGGTGTCTCAAAAATGGCTTTAAACAGTGTGGAAGAATGGTGGAGATGATTATGCGTTGACGGTAGGAAGTGAAGAAAAATAATTGTCTATGCACGACCTAGGGAAGAGAAAATGTTAATCATTTTTAACTCTGATAAGGAGTTTAATGACGGTTAAATTACTAAATCGTCGTCATATCATTGTAGTAAAATGTTTTGGCGACGATTATACACAAAATTGTAGTAATTTTTTTAATATTTTATGACGTTACATTATGAATCGTTGTTATTTTGTTATTTTCAAAACATAACTACGATTAAAATGAGAATCGTTATTATACAATTTACCTTAATTATAACATTGTCACCATACCTTTTGTTTTATTACACTAGTTGGATAATCATCGTCATATTGTCGTATTGATTTTTTTCATTAGAAATTATTTTATGATTGTATAATTTTAGTAAAAACTGATTTATTACTAATATGAAGACATTATTATACTTAACTTTAAATCTATATTGAATTATGTTTTAGTTTGAATTTCAATAATGTATTATCACTAAATTTAAGTTAGGTCCTTAAGTTATAATCCTAATAGAAAAGCCTTTTACTTATATTATTTGGGTGGCGAGACAATGAAGATAGAAGAGGTGGCTCTTTCTTTTGTACGCGGCGCTATAAATGGGACTTATATTTTTGTAGTTAAAAGAGAGACTTTAAACGTAATGAAAGACTACATAATTTTAATTATATTTAAAACATTCGTATAATGCATTGGATGCTTTTTTAAAAATTATCATCCCAAAAAGTAAGCCAACACAATTTATTACTATAAAATTACAAATGGGGCTTTAAAGGAAATATGGGGAGAAAAAATATTTTACAATTAAAAATATTTAATGTATTAAATTAGGTTTGAAATTCATTTTTTAATATGATATTAGAAACATGATTATAATCTACCATAATAAAATTTATTATTTGTTAAATTTATTAGTTATCAAATTCTCTATTAATGTTTAGTTTACATTCAAAATATATGTATCAAAATGAAAAAGATACGCTGAAAGTTTTATATAGATTAACAATAAAATCAAATAACTAATTGTAAATTCATTTTACAAAATCCACTTCTTTATACTATACAAATTTTATATGAAATAAAAATTGACCTTGAGATGAATTATTTTATTTTTAAAAGTATAAACTTTCAGTGTATCTTAAATTAATTATTTAAATTTAATGAACAGCTTGTTTAAAATCATCTAAATTTAAAATATGATTTAAGTGTAAAGGGTTGTTTCTGAAATTAAATTGTAACAAATTGAAAGATCCAAGAGAGTACGGATTGAGTTTGAAAAAAATTTGTCCGTGTTATGTGATGAGAAGTGAGTGTACAAGTGTTGTTGTATAGCACTACGTCTCATCCGTACAAAAGCAGTAGTTTGAAGATTGAAACCTTGGACGGCCTATATACTATTGGCCCATGCTGTCATATCATAATACCCATTTTCAACTTATTTTTATTTTGATATTTTATACGAATAAAAACAATTTCAATTTTGATAAATTTAAATTTTGATACAGTTTGAATTTTAAATTTCAAAATTAAATATATATATATATATTTTACATCAAAATGTATTAAATTCTTTTATCGTGTTAAATTATATTTTAAGTTAACATTTGATTTGTTTATATATTTTAATAATTTTCAATTTAAATGTCAATTTGAAATGTCATTTAATATGTAAAAAAAATCATTTAATATGTAAAAAAAATCATTTAATATATTAGTTTATTATCAAAGTATATCAATTTAAAACTTAAACAAATTTTAATCTCATTTACAAATGTATGATATACAAACATATTTAGTAATATCTTATAATATCACCCATTTGTAATCCCAAATATTAATCTTATTACATACGAATATATCATCAGATTAACTATGCTTTAAATTTATTTTTCATCCTTAAATATTACTTGTTTATTTATGTTTTCTTCACAACTATTTGCTGGTTTAAATTTCTTACATTTGTTCTAATAGATTTTTTTTAGTATAAGTAGTTTAAAGTTAAGTATAAAATGTATTATTCATTTCTATGTTATTTGATAATTTTCTTATATTCAATTTTTAAAACTATAATTTTAAATGGTTGTAAAACTAAATGTAAACATCATTATATATATATATATATATATATATATATAAATAAATAAGCTAATTTCTTTTATAATTTCTTCCAAAATTTAGACTTAACATTATTTTATGTACTTAATATGATGATAATAAATCATTACAAGAAAACGATTTGTTGTAAAACTTGGACTTAACATTATTTTTTGTACATATCATCACATAAAGAACATGGTAAGGTATATAAGCATTTAAGATAATGATATAACTAAAGAGTTTTATTTAATTTCATCATATAACAATAAAATTATTGTAATTTCATTCCATAATTTATTCATCATACAGGTATATGAACATACCTTCAAGCTATTCTCATTCGTTTCATTAAGTCAAAGATTAATTCTAACGTGTAAAAAACTTTATCAATTAATACTCAACATTTCAATGAATTTTATTGTAATAACATGTCATAGACTTCTCAAATTAAATATTCATGTAATAACATAGCAATGAATATTTAATCTCATATAATAAAAAATCAAGAAACAAACACGCTACACATCTAAATGGATAATTATTCATTACATTGATTAAGTTAAAACATCATTTTATATATAAAAATTATCAGTATCTAAAATAATTTTTATTATTGATAAAAAATTATAATTCACTACAAAAAAAATCTTTAAATAGCAATCAATTTTAGAGACTAAAAATAATTGATCACTATAGTGACTAATTTAGATATTAATTTATAAACTAAAAATTATTGATCTCTAAAATAGTCACTATTATAAATAAAAAATTATAATTAGTGATAAATTAGACTCTAAATTGTTCATTAACATTAGTTACCAAGATTTTAACTACCAAATGAGTTAGTGTCTAAATTGATCATTAAAATATTAATTAGTGATAAAAACCAATTTAGACTCTAATTTAAAAAGCAATTATAATTTTATTTTTTGTTAATAATAAAGATTATTTTAGATGTTAATAATTTTTAATATATAAAATAGTATCCAACTTAGGAAATAAAATAATGTCTAATTTAATCAATGATAAACTATGCTTTGTTTCTAAATTTAGTCGTTATTTAAGTTTTTTTAGTATATATTTTTTATTTTATATAACTGTTGTTACTTTTGCCTTTTCATTTTTAATTTATCAATCAATCTATTTATATTCTCTTCAATTTCCTTCAACTTGCTACTTAACTATTCTTGGAGAGAAAATAAACTAATTGATCGATGAAAAATGAACGAGATGATAGGTGAGTTGGAGATGAAAAGAAAAAAAAAATAACAATTGTATCATTTGATTGACCATAAAAATTAAATAACAGAATATACAAAAATTAGAAATATTTTAATCACTCCATAGATCAAATTTTTTGAGTTGAAACTTAATTAAAAGTATTAAAAGATATAAATTACTTAATCTGTATTATTTAAAAATGATTCCTAAAACATAAGTGGATGTTTTGTATAGAAGAAGAATATGGACGCCCATTGAAATGTGTTGCTGAAAACAGGAAGCCAGCACCGAAAACCAACGTTCAATGGTTTTCAACGATTCCAGCTGCCGCATACACACCTGTTTAAGATTCATGCATGCGATAACGTTAATTAAAGACAAAACCAATAGATTTAATGATGTACTAAATCAAATGATTCTCAAACTTTATCTTATAAATCAAATTTTTTAAATTTAATTAAGTTTAAAATTTAATTCTTAATATACTATTATAACAATAAATTAGAATCTATTATAAAAGTTTATTACAGTCAATTTTTTAGTATTTTAATTATAATAAATTTTTAACCTGTACTAATTTTAAACTTGTTAAATTAATAATGACTTGATTGAGTGTTGTCAATAGATGGATAAGATAAATTTGAATCTGGATTACAATATACTAATTTAAAAATAATCTACTGATTTATTTTTATCTATTAAAAATTTATTTAAAAAACGTATTTATTCTAATCCTTTGTTAAAAATTCATTTTTAATTGTTTTGGTTGAATATCCAATGCATCCGCACAAAACAGTGCTATACCTAAAGTTTCATATATAAAATAAGCAACTACCTAATTGTGAAAACTAATAAAGATGGTTAGTTTAGTTTGTCTTAATTAATAATGTAACAAATTTAAATTTTAGTTTAAAGATATCCATAAAATAGTTTAAGTGTTAAACATATTTAATGACACTAGTCATATACTTTTCTAAATATAGCTTTTCAGAAAATAACAATGACCAACAAATGGACGACTTTTATGAGAAACGAGTGAATGATTTATTAATACACTTCACAATTAACTGTGAAAACGAAATGAACAATTACAAAATTTAAAAGTACTTATATAGTTTTTATATTTAGTCAAATATTTGTTTTAATTTGATTCTTATATGTATTGAGGTAATATATTTCAAATGTTAATTATATTTTATTTTCAAAAACTGTTGTAAGAATATATTTGCAAAAATTTCTGAAAATATAATTTATTTTTTGTTTAAAAACTTCAATTTTTAAAATTTTAAATAAAGGGTAGGGTCAAGTTTGGTCCACTAAATATTAATTAAAAGATTCATTAAATATTGAAAAATATTCCATAAAACAAACGAGGAATGATGTGCATACATATTATTTTGTTATTCAAATAAAATAAAATAAAATCTAATTGCGAGAATACGACATATCCATGAATTTTCTGAAAATTATTAAGTGAGAATATATTTTGGTATTGATGTGCATATTATATATAAAAAAATCCGGGAAGAAAATTTTTCTTAAAAAATAAAAAATTTTATTTGTAATTACTTAAATTAGCTCTAATTATAGAATATAGAATATCCGTAGACCTTGTCATAGTAATCCGAACAAGCTATATTTAGTCTGATAAATTAAATGTAGAATAAAAATTAGATGATGAAACATATAATCAGAGAAAGTAGTACATTTTGAATAAAGATTATTTTTCAATGATGGAATCAGAGTAATATTCCATCAATTCAAATGTTAATTATTCACACCATCTTATTGCAAAAAAATATATTTTATCTATCATGTATTCTTAAGTAAATTATTTTTATAATGCGAGTGCGTACAGAATAATGGAATTATAGCAAAAAATAAAAATAAAATTGAGACATGGTAATTTTATAGGAACCCTAAGGAGAATAGTGTTGGTGTGTATTATTCTATGGCTGTCTGCCATTGGATGGATTAGCACATGATCGGAGACGGTGAAAGGAATGAGTACTGTATCGTATCATATCATATAATTTATTCTTTAATATATCAAGAATAAATGAATAATTTAAAGAACAGAAACACTTACGTGCCATCACCATGGAGCAGCCTCCATGCATATGTTTAAATTACTCACTCATACCATCACTCTTAATTATCACTTCTTTCACCATCATTAAAAATGAAAGTTNTATATATATATATAAAAGCTAATTTCTTTTATAATTTCTTCCAAAATTTAGACTTAACATTATTTTATGTACTTAATATGATGATAATAAATCATTACAAGAAAACGATTTGTTGTAAAACTTGGACTTAACATTATTTTTTGTACATATCATCACATAAAGAACATGGTAAGGTATATAAGCATTTAAGATAATGATATAACTAAAGAGTTTTATTTAATTTCATCATATAACAATAAAATTATTGTAATTTCATTCCATAATTTATTCATCATACAGGTATATGAACATACCTTCAAGCTATTCTCATTCGTTTCATTAAGTCAAAGATTAATTCTAACGTGTAAAAAACTTTATCAATTAATACTCAACATTTCAATGAATTTTATTGTAATAACATGTCATAGACTTCTCAAATTAAATATTCATGTAATAACATAGCAATGAATATTTAATCTCATATAATAAAAAATCAAGAAACAAACACGCTACACATCTAAATGGATAATTATTCATTACATTGATTAAGTTAAAACATCATTTTATATATAAAAATTATCAGTATCTAAAATAATTTTTATTATTGATAAAAAATTATAATTCACTACAAAAAAAATCTTTAAATAGCAATCAATTTTAGAGACTAAAAATAATTGATCACTATAGTGACTAATTTAGATATTAATTTATAAACTAAAAATTATTGATCTCTAAAATAGTCACTATTATAAATAAAAAATTATAATTAGTGATGAATTAGACTCTAAATTGTTCATTAACATTAGTTACCAAGATTTTAACTACCAAATGAGTTAGTGTCTAAATTGATCATTAAAATATTAATTAGTGATAAAAACCAATTTAGACTCTAATTTAAAAAGCAATTATAATTTTATTTTTTGTTAATAATAAAGATTATTTTAGATGTTAATAATTTTTAATATATAAAATAGTATCCAACTTAGGAAATAAAATAATGTCTAATTTAATCAATGATAAACTATGCTTTGTTTCTAAATTTAGTCGTTATTTAAGTTTTTTTAGTATATATTTTTTATTTTATATAACTGTTGTTACTTTTGCCTTTTCATTTTTAATTTATCAATCAATCTATTTATATTCTCTTCAATTTCCTTCAACTTGCTACTTAACTATTCTTGGAGAGAAAATAAACTAATTGATCGATGAAAAATGAACGAGATGATAGGTGAGTTGGAGATGAAAAGAAAAAAAAAATAACAATTGTATCATTTGATTGACCATAAAAATTAAATAACAGAATATACAAAAATTAGAAATATTTTAATCACTCCATAGATCAAATTTTTTGAGTTTAAACTTAATTAAAAGTATTAAAAGATATAAATTACTTAATCTGTATTATTTAAAAATGATTCCTAAAACATAAGTGGATGTTTTGTATAGAAGAAGAATATGGACGCCCATTGAAATGTGTTGCTGAAAACAGGAAGCCAGCACCGAAAACCAACGTTCAATGGTATTCAACGATTCCAGCTGCCGCATACACACCTGTTTAAGATTCATGCATGCGATAACGTTAATTAAAGACAAAACCAATAGATTTAATGATGTACTAAATCAAATGATTCTCAAACTTTATCTTATAAATCAAATTTTTTAAATTTAATTAAGTTTAAAATTTAATTCTTAATATACTATTATAACAATAAATTAGAATCTATTATAAAAGTTTATTACAGTCAATTTTTTAGTATTTTAATTATAATAAATTTTTAACCTGTACTAATTTTAAACTTGTTAAATTAATAATGACTTGATTGAGTGTTGTCAATAGATGGATAAGATAAATTTGAATCTGGATTACAATATACTAATTTAAAAATAATCTACTGATTTATTTTTATCTATTAAAAATTTATTTAAAAAACGTATTTATTCTAATCCTTTGTTAAAAATTCATTTTTAATTGTTTTGGTTGAATATCCAATGCATCCGCACAAAACAGTGCTATACCTAAAGTTTCATATATAAAATAAGCAACTACCTAATTGTGAAAACTAATAAAGATGGTTAGTTTAGTTTGTCTTAATTAATAATGTAACAAATTTAAATTTTAGTTTAAAGATATCCATAAAATAGTTTAAGTGTTAAACATATTTAATGACACTAGTCATATACTTTTCTAAATATAGCTTTTCAGAAAATAACAATGACCAACAAATGGACGACTTTTATGAGAAACGAGTGAATGATTTATTAATACACTTCACAATTAACTGTGAAAACGAAATGAACAATTACAAAATTTAAAAGTACTTATATAGTTTTTATATTTAGTCAAATATTTGTTTTAATTTGATTCTTATATGTATTGAGGTAATATATTTCAAATGTTAATTATATTTTATTTTCAAAAACTGTTGTAAGAATATATTTGCAAAAATTTCTGAAAATATAATTTATTTTTTGTTTAAAAACTTCAATTTTTAAAATTTTAAATAAAGGGTAGGGTCAAGTTTGGTCCACTAAATATTAATTAAAAGATTCATTAAATATTGAAAAATATTCCATAAAACAAACGAGGAATGATGTGCATACATATTATTTTGTTATTCAAATAAAATAAAATAAAATCTAATTGCGAGAATACGACATATCCATGAATTTTCTGAAAATTATTAAGTGAGAATATATTTTGGTATTGATGTGCATATTATATATAAAAAAATCCGGGAAGAAAATTTTTCTTAAAAAATAAAAAATTTTATTTGTAATTACTTAAATTAGCTCTAATTATAGAATATAGAATATCCGTAGACCTTGTCATAGTAATCCGAACAAGCTATATTTAGTCTGATAAATTAAATGTAGAATAAAAATTAGATGATGAAACATATAATCAGAGAAAGTAGTACATTTTGAATAAAGATTATTTTTCAATGATGGAATCAGAGTAATATTCCATCAATTCAAATGTTAATTATTCACACCATCTTATTGCAAAAAAATATATTTTATCTATCATGTATTCTTAAGTAAATTATTTTTATAATGCGAGTGCGTACAGAATAATGGAATTATAGCAAAAAATAAAAATAAAATTGAGACATGGTAATTTTATAGGAACCCTAAGGAGAATAGTGTTGGTGTGTATTATTCTATGGCTGTCTGCCATTGGATGGATTAGCACATGATCGGAGACGGTGAAAGGAATGAGTACTGTATCGTATCATATCATATAATTTATTCTTTAATATATCAAGAATAAATGAATAATTTAAAGAACAGAAACACTTACGTGCCATCACCATGGAGCAGCCTCCATGCATATGTTTAAATTACTCACTCATACCATCACTCTTAATTATCACTTCTTTCACCATCATTAAAAATGAAAGTTTTCTTTTAGCATTTAAATTCTAAGATTACATTAATTAACTTTATCAAATTTAGACTCACATAAATTACATTTATATGAATTAGTCACTAACATTGAATTTTTAACTTAATATTAGTAATGAATGACCTTTTATTAGAATATATTTTCTAAAAAAATTTATAACATTAACAAAACATATGTGTAGATTCACATTCCATCTAATTTAAAATATTCAATTCTTTTTATTTAATATAAGACTTCTAGTTATATTTTAATTTCAAATAATATATAATATTAAAATTAATATAGATTTAGAATTGTAATGTATGATCGTCTGATTAACTATTGATCAAACGGCTTAGAATCAGTGCATTAGGATTCACACCAAGCAATCGTTCAGTCAAACGTCAAGGATGATCGAACGATCATAGACATTTAGGTAAGTATCACCTATAATCAAGTTTACAAGTAAAGTATTGTATTGAACTATGATTAAGTTTATCTTGAAACCTATACGAGTTTGAGATAAGGAGATAAATAATTGCATTTATTACGAATTTAAAATTTTAGTGTGCTAATCGAACGATCTTAATATTAACTTCAGTGTTAAAGTACTTTTTATAAGTACGCTCCGCCGTACAACTTGGAGACAAAGTAATAAGACTAAGAAGAACTTCGTAACCAAACTGAAAATGAGATTAAAAACTTAAAGAAAAGTGTGAAAGCGTGTTTTCATTATGATTTCTAACCTCACACCCAAAACAAGAATAAATGGGACTTATGTCATCTTATTTTTTGGTGAATGTTAGGCAAATCGAGATTGTGTCCAAATTCAGAAGACGCAAAGAGAGGAAGATGATCCTCCTCCATTGGCACATGTTTCATTTGTTAGTTTTATGCTTTTATTCTTCACAATAGCATTATTGAATGCTGTAGCTGTAACTTTTGTTCTTTCATTGTATGTCATCAGTCAAAAATCAAAACAGGGAGAATATGGTTAAATAATTCATCATGATTCGTTATCAACTTGTCCTCAAACCAGATATACCCCCATTATGGAATGGTACAATTTCTACATATAGTGATTTCCACATCAAATTCGTCAAAGCAAAGGGGTCATAATTTTTATTGTTTAAATATTAAAAATGACATCATATGTAACATTATATATATAAACAGAGTAGCTGTATACGATGAATAATGAAAAAGAAAAGGCAAGGAATTTGTTGACCAATAGTATTTCCTTGTGTGCCAAGTTTCTGGACCAAAGTGTTTGTTAATTACGTAATTAAAACAACACATGCGTAGTTAATCATACTTTATAGTAGTTTAATAACCTAGCAAGATAGCTATATAGTTATTATTACGAGAAATGTCAAGGAATTTGTTGACAATGTTGTTTCCTTGCATGCCAAGATGCTGAGAGCAATTATTTTGTAGTTAAATAAAATATAACTGATACGGAATTCTTAGTATATTATTTGTTTAATTGTGAATGTTCAGTGCCTCTGTTAATTTATTTACGTGGTGAATGACCGAAATAAAAAGTACGAGATTCCGTTTCCAGTTACTTCATATATATTATTTTCACATGGGAGCGTAGGGTTCTGTTTTCTTCATTCTCTATTATGGTCTTTTACAACTTTACATCTTTGTATATGCTTTCTGCGGTATCTTTGAAAAACTTTTTCTTCAATTTTTCCTCCACGTGTAGGGGTCTCAAATGCTTCATCTGCATTTATTTATCTCTCTAGTTCAAAATAATTGTCTAGTAAAAATAACATTCTAGAAAAAGTGTTATTTTATAATGTTTTAGAAATAAAGGTAGTATGAGGAGACAATAAATGAAACGGAAGAATTAAAGTGTGGAACATATCTATTCCCTAAATAACAAAAAAAGTTTATTAGTCAAAACTCAAAGTTCGAAACGAGCATAAAATTAGATTCGGCCAAAAATAATGATATATTAAGAGAATAAAATCACTGGTTTTCTTTCCTACCTTTCCCACCCTCCCCTTTTTGCATATCATAAAAAATAGTTATTTAAATCTATTTAGTTATTTGTTCTGTTCATTGATGGTGGTTAATGGCGAATTCAATATAAGTTGCCCATTTTTTTTTTCTTGGTTAGTTTTATACACTCACTAGTTTTAAACCTATGTCTAAACACATGTGGTCGATGATTGTTTGTGTGCTCGTTAAAAGAGAAATAGAGATTAAGGAAAACAGTAATAAATATATTTAAATTTATAATTAAGTTTCAAATAAAATCAATCTTAAAAATAATTTATAGGTTTAAGAAGTCAATAAATTTATAAAAATATAAATAATAAGTTTTTGTAGATATAATAGATTCTCTAAAAGTATAAATGATATATGTAAATATATAAAGTTAACTCTCTAAAAATATAAATTAGTGTATGAATAGATTAATCTAATGTTAATTGTTGGACTCGTCTAATTAATGCATTGACAAACACATTCAATATGTGTTGTTAGACTCGTCTAATCAGTATATAGATACATTCGACTAATGTGTTTATTAGACTCATCTAATTAGTATATAGACAAACTTGTGTAATGTATATTGCAAGATTTGTCTACTCAATGAATGAATAGAGTCGTATTATGTGTACTAATAGATTCATCTAATATGTGTATGAATAGACTCGTCTAGAGTATTGTTATATTGGTGTAATTAGTGTATAGACAAACTCGTTTAATATGTGTTACAAGACTCATCTGATCAATGTATAATCATACTTGTTTAATGTGTATTCTTAGACTCATTTAATCAGTGTATAAAATGACTCATCTAACATTTTTTGCTACACTCATCTCATTAGTATATAGACAGATTCCTCTAGTGTGTATTGCTAGATTTGTGTAATGTTTCTTGTCATACTTATCTAATCAATATATGAACAAATTCGTTTGATGTGTATTGCAAGATTCATCTAATTAGTAAATAAACAGATTTGTCTAATATTTATAAATAGACTTGTCTAAATTATTTGTGAAAAGACTTGTCATATATATATATATATATATATATATATATATATATATATATATATAATATTGATAAATCTATATTATTTCCTAAATTTAATTTTATTATATAATAAAGTAATTAAAAATCATAAAGACAAAATTAAAAAATTAAAAAAAGTTAAAAAAATTAATACTTAAAATATAAGTTAATCATTAATAACTTATTAAATGACCAAGTAATTAGAAATTATGAAAGGGTAAAATTAAAAAAATGAAACAAAAATAATAGAAAAATAATTAATACTTTAAATATAATTTATTCTCTAATAATAAATATGTTAGATAAAAACTTTTAATTATGACTAAAATGTATTTAAGGATAAAAATTTAAAGGAAGTGATTATTTATTTATTTTAGAAATTAACCAATGTTTAAAATAATGTTTAGGAATGTCTATCATGGTTTAAGTTGATTAAAAAAAATGATATGGGAGAGAATTTGTTATCTGGTAGTATAAATAATTTGTATTGTTAATAAATATAAATTAATTTAAAAAATATTATTTTAAGAAATAAAAATAAAATATTTTTTTAAATTTAACTTTGTTAAATGACCAATCAAGTAATTAGAAAACATAAAAAAATAAAATTAAAAATGAACAAAATAGTGTTAATAATTATATATATATATATATATATATATATATATATAAGTTATTCCTTAATAATTTATCAAATGACCAAGTAATTAAAAATTATAAAACGATTCAATTAAGAATGAAAGAAAATACAGAAAAAATTAGTTAATAATTTAAATATAACTTATTCTATACTAATAAATATATTAAAAATATATTAGAAATATTTTTAATAATAATTAAAATGTGTCTAAAGACACACATTAAATTAAGTAATTATTTATTTATTTCAAAAATAAAAAAAAATTAAAATAATTTTTAGAAATGCATATCATGGATTAAATTAATTAACAATGTAATTTTAACTTTATATATAATTGACATTTTCAAGATTAATATAAAAATTTTAAATTTGAGAAAGTAATAGTTCTATTTAAGAACTAAAATAATAATTTATTAGATATTAAATTATACACTTGCAATATATTGATATTTTTAAGTTTAAAAACAAATCAAATTGATAAATAGTAAAAATAAATTTTTAAAAGAAACAATATATATATGTTTGTTAATATATATATATATATATATATATATAT
>NW_025906016.1:0-13062 GCF_018835915.1 Vigna umbellata
TTCTTTTTCTCTAATCCCCAGTCTGGGCATCACATGACTCAATTTAAACTTGTGATAATATTGTAAAATTTTATTTACCTTTTCTCTTATAGCTTGATGCAATCTTATTTTCACACTGTTCAATATAGTTTTTTTCTTCAATTACTTCAATAATGGTAAAATTTTGTTCTAATTTCTAAAAATGTTTATAATATGTCTTACTGTTTTTTTACTTTCTATTTATAATTTTTAAACATTATTATTTTATTAACGTTACCGACATGTTTGACTCAAATAACTTAAATAAAATATTTAATTTATTAGATAAATAATATAAAAATATTATTAAATACTTAAAATATAAAAAAAAAAGTTATTTGTTAAAGATTTGAAATTTACTTAGTTCTTTCGTCATTATAAAGTTAGTATATAATAATAATAATAATATATTATTTACTATTAATATTATTATGTTTATTATTTTGTATTTGCATCTAACTTTTAGGTTTATAAAATGGAAATGGTAGAAGCACTAATATTAAAGTTTCCTCTGAATTTTATATTTTTCAATATATCACAACTTTAAATCTAAGCCATATGAATGCTCCATTAGTGCAGAGAGAGAAAGAGAAAGATTATTCAGGATAATAGAGAGGTGTAGGGTACTTTTGGAATAAAAAAATGCTCCATTAGTGTAGAGAGAGAAAGAAAAAGATTGTTGAAGATAATAGAGAGGTGTAGGGTATTTTTGGAATAAAAAAAATAGTGGGAAAATGTAGAATATTTTTGAAATAAAAAAAAATAATAGAGAGATACAGAAATACTTGAGGTGGTGAAGGGAACAAAACCCAAACTGTTACCATGGGAGTTCTGGTTAGGACTAGATTAGCAAATTCGGCTCAATATAAACGAGTGCCATAATGAGGCCCAAATATTGAGAAGCCAAACTTATGGCCCGTTAAAGGCCCAAATACCTAAATCAAAATAAGCTTCCGTTTTGTTAGTATTTTTGTGAAAAGCTTAAAATTCATTGTTTAAATTATTGAATAATATAATACTTAACACTGTGAAAAGATTAAAATTATTTTTTTTCTATAATTTTTTTTATCAATTTTCACTAAATCAGAAGAAAAATCGAAAAGAAAAAAACGTAGGAATAAAGAAAGGAAAAAGGGCGGTGCAAACATAATGGCGCCTAACAAAGGAACCGACCATTTGTAGGCAGAAAAAATTAGTCAACACCTATTTCTTATATTTCAAAGCTTTTTATGAAATATTAGGTAGCGTAGGATTTTCAAACCTAAACCTAAATGTAAAATCTACACTTCCTTTCATAACGAAGAAAGAAATATATAAAAAAAATAAATTAATGTTGAAGAAAAGAAAAATAAGTAAAAAATAATCATGACATAATTTATAATAATACTATTTTATTTGTTAATATTACTAAAATATAAGATTTAAAAATTCAAACTTCTAGAAATTATGGTTACATAATCCATTATATAAGATTATTTATAATGAAAATACTGAAAAACACATTATATAATAAATTATATAATAGAAAATAATTAATTGTGTGCTGTAATTTTTTTCTCTGTTTTACATAGAGTATTAGAGATCCTAATTTAATTAAAAGTAAAATTAAATTATATTGTGTATTATCTTTGATAACATCTTACACTACTTTTTTTTTTTATATATCATTCCATGTTATGCCAGTTTCATAAATCAATATGATCTTTTAGGATCCACAATATTTCCTCTTAATAGAATAAATTTGAAAATATAATTTTTTTTTTGTCATTTTGAAGATTTTGATATTTTTTTTAAAAGAAGATTCGTTATCTATGATATAAGATCTTACAAATAAGATACTTTACACTGAAGATTTTCGAAATAAGTGCAAATTTATGTTTCTTACCTAATCTTAAAGGATAAAGTAGGACTTCGAACTTCTTTAGATAGAAATAAAAGTTATGCATCTTATGTCATTTGAGTACTTTATTATCCAAATCCATCATAAAATCCACGTTGGTTTTTATAGATATTTAATGGATGAAGATTATGAATAATTGATATTTTAATATCAGCTTATAAATAAATTGAGTATATTATTACACTATTTAATCCGTGAATATCCGTTATTCACAGAAAATAAAAATAAAAATAAAAATAGTTATAGTTCGTGACAAGTTTTGTGTTATAAGCGGTTAATTTGGGGGTTTTAAATTTTATGTAGGTGCAGGAAGAAAAAATATGAGTGCAGGAAGAAGCCGCCCAACAACAATTTGCCATAGTTACCAGGCCTACACTACACAGCATCGATCCAATAACTAATCCTACAATAATGAGGCCCATAAAACTTGAAACCCAACAAAACCTATAAAATGAAGACTTCATTATCACAAGACACCATTTCGTAAAAAATTTTATAAGATTAGAAGTTTGAATTGCACACTACTTAAATACTTGTCGTAAAACTTGGTCTGACCAATTTTATTACATTCCCCTTAACCTGTTCCTAAATTACCTTTCGGCTTCCTGAATTAGCGTGCAAGAACAAAAAACATCAGATTTGGATTAGATTTTGCCAAAAGCATTCATCAGTCTTCATCTGTATCTAAACTAACATGTTTTTGGTATGCATAAAAACATCTTTTTTCCTTTTAACATACGTATTCGAAAATTAAATAAATTAATTCATATTAAGTGTTTTTTGGGGCGTGGATAATTGTGAACCACTTTAGTTACGAAGAAAATCTGTTTTAGATTGTGTGACATAAATGCATATCAAACACTTTTTTGACACGTTTGGGTTGTGATGTCTTAGTATTAGAATGTGGCCTTGTTGGCACTTTGTTATATCACAAAATTAGCACAATCTTTTCAATTCAGTTGTCCATTTTATATATCTTGTTGTCGTCTCAACCCTCTAAGATTCCGACATGGAGACATCTTTTTACCAATTTCCAACTTTTATTTCCCAATTCAAACACAATTCCTGCACTCACAGGTGTCAATCATAACCATCAAACTTTTATACTGTTGCTATTACTTTCTACTAATTTATTTTTTCACCAACCTTGGAGTCCAATTTTGTCCACTAACATCATCAACCAACATCTTCTCATCAAGACTTTTTGCCCAAACATTTTATTTCCAATTTAGTTGTTAAGCTTTTTTATTGGAAAATTCATACCTTCCGCCATCATTCTTTTATCTTATTTACCATTCTCCCACTCGAGTTAAGAGGGCATGTTCATTGTCTCTGTTTAATTACGCATTGCACACGGTTTAACATTCACGGTAACTTACATACATAATATATAAATAATTGAAATATTTCAATCTTATAATATGGATTCAAGTTTAAAGATTATGTCGGTTGGAGAATTATTCTAATAATATTTATTATTTATTATATTTATTGTGTCTTAATATGAATATTTATTATTTATTATATTTATTGTCTTTTAATATGATATCACAGTTATCCAAAATTTATTAACAATATTTATTATTTATTATATTTATTGTATTATTAGTTATTGAATTATTATTAATGTTTACTTATATATTCTAAATATATTTATTTTGTATGAAAAGGACATATTGATGTCTTATATTAACTAAAAAGAAAAAAACATATAATATATAAATGAGGGTAAATCTTACGTACAATTGTAAAAGAAGTAGATTACTTTTGATTGAATGTAACTTTTCATCTATTGTAAACAAAACTCCATGATTGTTGGTGTTAGAAAATGAGACTCACTTTGATATTTCTAGTATTAGAAAATGACACTCCTTATCATGTTTTTAAAAAAGTTTCTCATGTTTTTTATATTGTGTCAATCATTAAGACCATTAACCATTAAACTCTACAATTTATAGAATTACATATTGCCTTTTTATCTACAAAATCATAGACTCTACAATTAAGACACTATTTATTCTCTATTATTATCTAATAACAACTATATTAATCTACTCACCCCTACACTCTAAAACTAACAAAACTCTTGAACAAATAAACAACCCAATTAAATGTATCATATTTGAGTTTATCCTAACAAAACTCTCCCTTAAACTTAAATGTTTATTCTATCTTTCATCCAGACTTTTTGAACCGCATAAACCGATACCAAACTTGCTCTTTTCATTAAATGTTGAGTTCTTCAGTTTCACCTTGATCGACTTCTTTATTGCTTTGGCCAATTTGTTCTTGGTGATTGGGTTCCTCTCATATTCATTTTCATCTTTTGAAAAACCTTTCTTTATAACAAAGATGTTTTCTCCAACGAAAAATATTATAAATCCTTACGCTTACTATATCCAGAATAACGACCCTTCCTCTGTGCCTCTCTCTCCAACAATGATGGTGTAGGGTAGATAACAACATCACTGCCAGGGTTGTAAAATGAGGACTCCAACATTCTCATTCCATCACTTCGAGTAATCACACGAGCTTTCACACTCTTGTATTTCCCATTGCTTATTACCTCAATCTATCACCAAGGTTAACAACAATGGAATGACGCATGGGAGGCACATCCACCCATTGCCCATCTTTAAGAAGTTGAAGGCCACTCACCTTATCGTCTTGCAAGAAAAAGATTATCCCACTCACATTTGTATGGGTACGAGAACCCTTCACCAATTCTGGCTTTGGACATGTAGGCTAATTTGTCACCTTTATCTCAAAATGAGGACCTCTTTATCCATAAAACGCCCTCTTCATGTACCCCTTCTCTAATCCAAGATTTTCACAAAGCATATCTAGCAACTCCTCTGCTAGTTTCTCCAATTTCTCGACAAATTCCTTTATTGGATCCTTAGACTTTGCAATCATAACCATACGTTTCGTTTAGAAATTGAATGTACTAACAACATCACTATTGACTATTGGACCAACATGTTTGCCATTCTCATCAATAATAAGAAAAGGAGGCAAATATTGATTATTGGCCTTTTGGTTCTGCCCTCAATGACTTGAAAAATTTCCATCAATCTCAGCATCA
Organism: Vigna umbellata; assembly: GCF_018835915.1. The sequence goes on from NW_025906016.1 coordinate 5,004, forward strand.
AAGTTCGTTACTTCTTTCAATTCCTCCTTTGATTTCTTCGTCTAGGTGAAAGCTAGGGTTCCTAAGAGGAACAACGTACAAAGAAGCAACAATATTTTTTTCGCCATCTATGATCTTAGTTTCGTCATCGATTCATCTTTATTCATTGATATACTTATCATTACTCCATTTACATCTTCATTTGTTGAACCAACATTTACATTGTGTCTATTTGAGATCTCGATGATGTTAGTCGGATTCTCCATCAACTCCTCCAAGCTCTTCACTGAGCTATGTAGATGCTCTTCCATGCTTCTGTCACTCATTTTCAGGCTCTTACTCGATAGCTCGACATCCAAGCTCGGTAGCTTGGCACTTAAGCTCGACAATCAGGGCTTGCAGCTCGTGCTTGGCAGCTCCACATCGAAGCTTCTTACCATCAAGAGGATTCCAATTTCTTCATTGGCTTCCTTAGTAAGGAGATTTGTCTCATCCTTTCTCTCATCTCGACAATATTTTCTATATGACCGGTCTTATCATAATATTAACATTTGATTGATTTGCACTCATTTGCATAATGGCCATGCTTACCACATTTATAACATTCAACATCAGACTTACTTAACCGACCTCCTCGGTCTCCCTTTTGTTTATGGCCATACTAGTTCTGTTGACCAATTTGCTCCTAGTCGTCTTCATAATCACTTCCATCATCATTTTGGCCACAATATCCTCGTTCACGGCCTCTTCCTCTAGGACCACCTTGGCCTCAAATGTTCTAAGCACCTTCCTTTAGGTCAAGTTTTGCCTGAAGTAAAGTGGCTCAAACAACATTCTCCTTTGCTGCTCGTGTGCCTCCAAAGACCCAACAAGTTCTTCAACCAAGAGCATGGTCAAGTCCTTGGACTACTCAATTGCACACACAATATTATCGAAGTCCTCAGTTAGTGACCTTAGGATCTTCTCCACAATACGACTGATAGTCAACTCCTCTCCATTTCTTTTGAGTTGATTTGTTATCGTCTCCATTGTAGATATATACTCGGTCACTCGCTTTCTACTCTCCATTCTGAGACTTTCAAACTCACATATGAGAGTCTGAAGTTTAACTTGTTTTACACGATTATCACCTTTGTAAACTTTCTCAAGAATTTGTCATGTTTCTCTTAAAGGTTTATCATTCCCTATCTCCTCAAAGCCAGATTCATTAACAACTCGGTACAATATGTACATGACTGATTGATTTGTCAGCCATGATTCTCTTAATGCGAAAACTTTGGCCATTGATTACTCTACATCTTTTGCGGGCTCTTTGTAGCTATTCACAACAACATCCCACACGTTTTGGGATTCTAGATGAGTTATCATTTGTACATTCCAGTTGTAAAAATTACTTTCTTTGTCAACTAGGACAGAGCCACTATTTGCAAGGTGTCTCTTTCTCACTTGGACACTCAGACTCTCTCAACTCTGATGTCAATTTTTAGAAAAGGACACTCACCTTGATATCTGAATATGCTTATGATGTTTTTTCACATTTGAATATGATTATGATGTTTTTTCACATTGTGTGTCAATCATATTCTTACAATTTATACTTACACATCGGTTTTTCATCTACAAAGTCATAAATTCTACTATTAAAACATCAATTATTCTTTATTGTTGTCTAATAACCACTATATTAATCTACGAACCATTGTACTCTAAAGCTTACAAAACTCTTAAACATATAAACAACCCAATTTAATCAATCACATTTAAGTTTACCCTAACACTCATGCTTACTTCTATGGGGGTGGTTACTCCTCTGAAGCGTTACCACAAGTCACGGAGACGCATTTGGAAACATTTCTCCATGCATGGAAGCTGTTATTTTTCCTCCACAAGTCTTGGCGTTTCCGTAAGTCATGAAGAACGTTGGCCTATTTCTGTTTTTTCTGAAAACTTTAGCCGTGGTTGGGATATCTGAATCCACCTCCTCCCATAAATAGATTCACTTCATCTCTCAAAAAACACAAAAATTCACACATCTCTCTCACTCTCACCTTATTCTCCATTAGTTATTTATCTTTTTCTATTATATTTACGCTGTTAATTTTTTTTGTTAATTATAAGATTTTTAATATTTTTGAAAAGTTCTATATTCTGGAAACTTGCACAACAGAATGAATAAGTCTTTAAAAACAATATATATATATATATATTACGTTAGTTTTATAATAATAGTTTAATTGTATAAAATTAAGTTAAATTTAAAATATTATTTATTAAAATTTACAAATTTGATTCATTATTCAGTGGTATAGAACCCATGAAGAAATAAAAAAAAAAGTTACTTCCGTGTGTTTTTTGGACGAAAAGTGGCGGTATTTCGTGTGTGAAGGTGTTTGGTCCAAGAAGATACAAGTAGTTGGACAGAAGGGGTTGAACCATATTATTATTATCATTCATGAATCAACTTTGTATACAAGACAAGACAAAGTAAAAAACATGTTTAGAACGAAGAATTGCTTGCTTTCAAATGCTTTTCTTCTGGCTATCTAGAAGACTTCAATCTAGGTGGTGCTTATCTATAATTCATGAGTTGGTATTTGCTACAATCTTTGACTTACTAGATAAAAAAAACGGATAACCATCTCTTTTGGTCTTAGAGAGATCATTATCCAAAATCAATCAGCCCAAAGTTACATCATTGCTCACTGTGTTCGGAACACGCGTAAAAATCAAACTAAATAGGCATATCAATTACGAGGAAACTCCATAAATCATATCACATTAATAATGTCCTAAGATGTTTGATTTGCAATAGGTTATATACGTAATTTTCACTAATTTTAATGTTGGATTTTACATTTACATAGGTAGCGTATTTTACATATTACATAGAATATTTGTAAATAATCCTTAAAACATACACATCATCAAAATTAATCAAACTGAATTAAATTGTCAAGTAATTGTACATATTATACTAAAAATATTGCATTATTTATAATAAAACTTGAATTGAATCATTTTGTAGTTATTTTAAAAAAACTGAATCTTTTAAGTTATAATTTAGTTAAATATTCAATAACTTAAAACTATTTTATTGATAAAATACATAGTAGCACATAGGTTGAAGGTTGAGTTAGCTTAGGCCAAAAGTCGTAATGAATTGGTATGGGCCAAAAGTTTAGATGAATCAGACCAGTCCAAAGGTCAAGATGAGTTAGGCTAAATCACGACCAAAATTTGATCGAATTCAACCACGATTAAATTTGGAAAAATTTGGCCAAGTTATCCTAGTCTCAATTTGACCGAATCAGTCTCGACTGAAATTCGTCTAAATTTGACTCACATTACCCTAACCGAAATTGATCAAATTCAACTGAGTCAGTCACAATCATAATTTGGTTGAATTCCATCAAGTTAGTTATAATCAAATTTAACCAAACAGACATAGACTGAAATTTAGTTGAATTTAACTAAATAAAATCCAACCTTGGCCAAAGTAATCACAATTAAAATATGATCGAATTCGATTGAACCTTGAAAAATTTACAAGTACCATTTATTTAACAATTTTCAAATTAAAAATTTGATTCTTGATATTCTCTTAGAGCGGTCAAAAATATTTTTTTTTCGTTTTGACTTGGTTTAAGATTGATATGATAATACGTTGATTGATTCATTGGCGGTTAATTGGGCTAGAAATCATAGTCTATTCCACTAGAGCGCTGGTTGCTAGTCCAGTACTTTCTTTTAAAAAAAAATCATATTATATATATATATTAATGTTTTTATTAATAAATTGAAAATATTAATATATATTAAATTACTCTATTATAATTAATAATTGAAACTTAATTTATACTAATTAATAATTTAAATTATAATACTAGATTTGTATTCTTTAAATAATATAAAGCAAAACCTTAAAAATCCTTTAAATTATCTTTTATTTTGAATTTTGAATTTAAAAAATAGGTCCGTAGACTATAACTTGTTGTGTCATTTGCTCAATTGGATTGAAAACATAGACAAACGAGTTAAAAATACTAATGACCTATGAAATCTGATGTGTTTTGTCATTCTTGTTTTTTCTAGAAATGTGTTTATAAGTTGGATTTTTATAAGATAATTTAAATATTTTAGCACAAAAGATATTATTTAGATAGATAATTTTAAAAGAAAACGAAATTTTAGAAATTTATAAGACTAATTTCTTAACTTAAAATTTTAAAATTTTAAATTCTACCAAAATGTTAGAATTTGAAAAATTTTAAACTCTCATTTCGCTCTAATATATAAGTCTCTTGTCTTCAAATTTTGTCTTTGGTCTGAATTCAGTTGGTCCTATGTAGGCTAATGTTATTTGATTATTGTTGCTAAGATTTCTTAGTTAGCATAAGCGAAATTTTTTTTGTCAGGCCAAAGTTTCGTTCAATCTTAATTTCTTTGTGTTGGTATCTCACAATTAGCAATTAGTGCCTTTTCAAAATAGGTTGTAATCCGTGAGCCAATCCGGCTCACCATGTGTTTGAGTCGGATTGAGTTTGAAAAAAAAAATATAATTTTTTTATGCGAGCTAGTTTTCAACCTAGCTCACTTAGAACTCGGCTCACTGAGTTGAACCCGTGGTGAGCCGGATTGGTCTATCAACCCACCTAATTTAAGTTAATTATTTATTATTTTGTGTTTCGATATTATTGGGTAACATTTTTTTTATTATATTGTAGATGTTGATAAAGAAAAAGATGTTTTAAGAGAGAAAAAATATTATAAATTTATTTATTTAAGACTCAAATATTATAAATGGAAAAATGTTACAAAAATTAACAACATTAAAAACTTATTTGTTCGCTTTTTGTACATGTTTTTGGATTACGATTAGATTGTATGATAATTTTTTTTTATTTTGAATTGTCTATGGAGTTTAACAAATTTTAGTGTAACTTTTATTTAGATTTGAATTAAAAAATATTATAAATTTTTTATTTTAAAAAAACTTATAATTAAATGAACCAATAAGTCAACCCATTTAACTCACCACCCGTGGTGGTTAGACTGGGTTCAAATTTTTTTCAGCTTGCTAATAAGTGAGCCGGATTGGGTTAGCTCACTAAGTGACCAACCCGTGGTGAGCCGGACCAGATCAAACTAGGTTTACGCGTTTTGACAGCTCTACTACAATGTACTCCCTTAATTTTTGTTGAATGAGAGAGTAAAAAAATAATGTTAGATAGAGGTTACATGTGGAAGGGACAGGTGGATGGGGTTAGACACGTGAATCCTCATGATAATTATATTAGTGCGACAGATATAAGCATGTTTTATGCAACAAATTAATCAACTTAGACAGTAAATAACAACTAGTGAGGAGTAGATTCTTCATAGAACTTCCTAGTTCCAATCCATCCAAAAAAATTTGGTTTGGTCCTGTGCTATTTACCGGCTTTGGTAGCAACGATTGCATAACATATATTTCTACAAAAACAAAATCGGATATAAGACAAGGAAGTGCAAGGTGATGATGAACAACAACATAATTCGTCAGTTGGTTATAATGATCATTAGTGTGTTAAAAAACTTTTTTAGACACTACTAACTTCAATTTTTATATTTTTTTTTATTATGGTTGGATTGTATGACGTTTAAATTTTTAATATGGTTGAATTTTCTTAAATTTGATTTTTTCTACTTTACAAAGTTAAACTTTGGCAATGCTTTTTTTTAACATTTATTGGATTATAGTTTTAGTCACACTCCATTTTTATATTATAAATATTTTTTGAAATTTGTAAATAATAATCAAAGTATACATTGCTAGTTTGATGACGATGAATGTATATCCAAGATTGTATATATGTAATGCAGAAAAAGGTCAACTTTATTAAAATACAAAAAAAGACCTTTCAATTATAGTTATCATGAATCCGTAAGTAATTATATATAAATAAATACGTAAGTATTTATTTACACATTCATATGTATGCAATTATATATATATATAGATATATTCATACATAATTACATACTAATATCATATATAAATTTACTTACAAATTAATTATTTTTAAATAACAATTATCCACAATCAATAATAATCAAATATGTTTTCATAAATAATATGGAAAGAAATTTATTTTACTTAAAAATTTCTTGTCTTACATAGAAATTTCTAAAACATATAATAGTGAATTTTCTTATATTGTTGACTTATTATCAATATTAAACAAGTATAATTTTTAAGGATATATATATATATATATATATATATATATATATATATATAAGTTAAATAATCATTTAAAAGATATGAATTTCTCAAAAATAAAATGACAAACCGTTTTTTTATCAACTAAATAGGAAAGAAAAACTTTATAAACAATTACATTCAGAATAGATAAATTTCATGTCTAATTTAGGTCTCGATCTCAACATGAAACAAATTTAAAATGGACTATTTTGAAAGATATACTTATGGTATATTATAAAGTTTAATATCACTACCTATATACCTAAATGTAAGAGCACAATCAAACATGCATGACATGTATAAATTTGATTATTTTAGAACAAAACACAACTCGCAAAATCAACTACATACTATAAACAACTAGCTTAAATGAGTGAAAATTTGTGAGAGGAATAATATGAACAAAGTGGCTTAAATGAGTATGCTATGAACAAAATATAGACAATGAAAAGAATAATGCTAGAGATATGACTTACTTCTTGGTGGCATCCCATAATGATTACGTGTTGTGGTGATGTATTACTACATAGAGATGGAGATTTTAAGTTAGTTGATAGATGAAAATGGCAAGGAAAAACATAACGGTAAACACAAATAATCTTAGGTAAAAGAACAATAGTAGAGTGAATTAGAAAAAAAAAACATAATTAAAAAGAAATGAGGATAATACGAGAGAAGATAGAAAACAACACAAATTTTGATAAAAGTTTCAAACAACTTTTTACATCAAATATTTAGTTTCTAATATAAAAACAGTAGTGTAGAGAATACTTTTAATGTCTATTACAAAATAGGTTTTTTATATCAGTTCTGAAATTGACATTCATATAGTTTGTATAGAAAGTTTTTACTTTTTTATGTTAATTATGTTACAAGTGACATAAAAAGTCTCATTCTCATTTCATTCTCAAATTATCTATGAAACCTTAATTTCTCCATAGGCGACACTCAAGCCTCATGCTCATCGTTGCTAGCATTCAATCACTACTTCACTTTTTTCGCCTCTTTGTTCACATATATGAGGTTTACATTCTTACTGAACCTTTCACTAGTAAAAAATCGGGTTTTTACAGCGCACATTATGCCACGGTTCAACGAAAACCGCAGCATAATGGTGCGCGGTGGCAGTTTTGTAAATAAAACGAACATATATGCCGCGGTTCTACTGGGAACCGCGGCATATACCCCAGTCAAACTTTGCCTTTGACGCCACTTATGAATAAAAAATTAAATAACAGAGTATATGCCGCGGTTCTCTGCACAACCGCGGCATATACCCTGCCAATTTATTGCAGGTGCTGACTGGGTCAGTGAATTTGAAAAGTTACAGGGGGTATATGCCGCGGTTCCCTGGGGAACCGCGGCATATACCCCCTGTAACGTCTTAACTTCTCTGCTAGTCAGAGAATTTCAGAAGTTACAGGGGGTATATGCCGCGGTTCCCCAGAGAACCGCGGCATATACCCCCTGTAACTTCTGAAATTCTCTGAAAGGCAGTTGGGGAGACAGTTGTGCTGAACACGTTTCAGGGGTATATGCCGCGGTTCCCTGGGGAACCGCGGCATATTCGCCTATATGAAATTAATTTAATATTTATTTGAAATATTTCGAGGTATATGCCGCGGTTGCCCGCTGAACCGCGGCATATAGTTTGAAAATAATTTCAAAAATGCCATTTCTGATAATTTTTTAAATTAGTATATGCCGCGGTTGGGGGTTAAACCGCGGCATATAACCCTTTTATACCGCGGTTAAGTAGTGAACCGCGGTAGATTCCCCTGTTCAGAGTTAAAAAACAAAACTTGGAACAGTGCATCGTCTTCCTCGCGCGTTCTC
>NW_025906017.1:12708-36474 GCF_018835915.1 Vigna umbellata
CCACCTAAACCACCACCAGCACCACCACCAGCACCACCACCTAAACCACCACCACCTAAACCACCACCACCTAAACCACCACCAGCACCACCTAAGCCTCCAACTCCACCACCAATGCCATGGAAGCCACCAATTCCGGCACCACCACCAATGCCGTGGAAGCCACCAATTCCGGCACCGCCACCAATGCCATGGAAACCACCAATCCCGGCACCACCACCAATGCCACCAAACTTCCCAATCCCTCCACCGACCCCACCACCGATTCCACCAAACTTGCCTATCCCTCCAGCGACTCCACCACCGATTCCGCCAACCTTTCCAATCCCCCCTGCGCCACCTCCTACAAAACCACCCATCCCAGCAAATCCTCCAACCCCACCAACCAAAAAGTTCTTCTTCTCACCCACACCCTGGCTCATTGAAGACTCTGTATGTGGCGCTCTTGCATGCACGCCCAGAGTTTGTTCTTCATTTTCACCACTACCCTTTGGCACATTACGTGCAGCACTTGCATGCAATGTAACTAGTACAAGCAACACAAGGGTACCCCATTTTCCCATCTCTCTCTCTCTCTCACTCACTCACACACACACAGCTTTTCTGTCAAACTAAAATGTTGATGTGGAAGACATGCATGCAAAAGGGGCTATCTTATACCTGCGAAAGGTAGAAGACAGTTGAGAGCAATAAAAGATAGCAAGTGAAAACAATTATGACCTGTGAGTTTTCGAGAATTGAGAAATCTTTAATGTTTGTGTATCAGAAAGGTAGGTAGAATCAAAAGAAGAGAAAATTTAAGAATGTCATGTGCTTGCTCGCATTAAGTGCCTCCAAGGAAATTGTCAACCAATAACTAAACCGGCCGGTTCGAGTCTCATGTTCATAATTAATATTAAGTATAACAACTACATAACTCCTCAATTTATATAATAAAGTTTTTAAAAATATAATACTTAATTAAAAGAATTAGAAACTTTTAGCAATATCAAAATAAATTAACATAAATGGTATTCACTACCTGAAATCATTTAAGGTTATCTTATGTTCTACACTACTCTCAAACCATAGCCAAACAGAAAACAGAATAAACTAATATAATTTTATACCATCGTAAAAAAAATATGGGTTAAATATATTTTTAGTCTCTTAAGTATCACACGATTTTAGATTTAGTCCCTATCCGAAACTATGATTGCTTTTAGTCCTCATAGTTTTGAAACTGTTATAAATAGTCCCTAATTTAGGATGACGTTAACTTTTATTTGACGTGGCTAACGACCAGCCCACATATGATCCAGGTATGAGTTTATTCTCTCCCATGTCTTCTTTTCTTTTTATTCCAAATTTGCACACAAGCCCCTAATTTTTTCAATGTTTACACTTCAGCCCCTAACTTCTTTTCAAAATTGCATAATAGCCTCTATTTGACCAACTAGGTGCAGGGTTGACTAAAGTGAGTTTGTCCAGTGAAACCATGCCACACGTCAGTTCACCCTTTATCCAAAATTAGGGTTTTGAATTGAGCACCAAGAAAGAAGTTGCGCCTATGTCGTCATGGCAAGAACACAAGAGCGGGTTGCTCTCTGATGGAGCCCGACTTGCTTCACTGTGGAGCAGAATTGCTATGGAGGCGCTTAGATGGTGCGAGTTGTTGCGCAAATCTCTCTTAGGTCTAGAGGTTGATGACTTGCGAGAATGGGGATAGTGGCTTCGTGATGGGTTTTTTATGTCTCTAGCTTCTTGGTTTGATTCCTGCAGGTTTTTGGAGGTTGACGCGCTAGCTTGAACGAGGTGGTCCGGTGAAGATGAAACCGCCATCTGGTGGCTCTGGTTTTCTCTCTCGACGATGACGATGCGATTTGAAGGAGATGACAATGGCGCTTCTGCTCGGGGTTTGCAGGTGGTTGGCTTAGGGTTTTTGTGGCGGCATGGAGGCTAGGTGGTGGCGGCGGCCTTGCGTTGAGGTTCAAAGGCGATTTGGGTTTCGCCTTCTATGTTTCTATACATTGCGAGATGGCTGCCAATGACTTAATCTCATTGCAGTGTTCCTTCTAATGTGTAAACATTGAAGAAATTAGGGACTTGTGTGCAAATTTGGAATAAAAAGAAAAGAAAACGTGACAGAGAATAAACTCATACCTGACATCAGACGTGGGTTGGCCGTTAGCCACATCAAACAAAAGTTAATGTCATCCAAAATTAGGAATTATTTATAACAGTTTCAAAACTATGAGAACTAAAAGCAATCAAAATTTCGAGTAGGGACTAAATTCAAAATCGTGTAATACTTAAGGAAATAAAAACATATTTAACCCTAAAAATATTATATCTTTTTAGTTTAAATTGTATATTCCGTACCTTGTTAAAATTGTACATTCCGTACCTTGTTTGCATTTAAATATACATATATATTAAAATATTTATTACATAGATATATTTCTCATTGCTTTAAAAAAATATGTTCTCTTGTATGTTTAAAATACATTTTTCAATAAATATAATATTTTTTATAGTTTTTTTAAAGTATTCACTCAATTTTATAATATTAATTAAAATATTAATGCCATTAAAAGTAAAATATTTATAGTGTAAATCCTTTTAAGTGTTTAAGAAAATTATAATATATTAAACACATAAATTTATTTTTAAACATACATGTGTGTTTATCTTTCTGAAAAATTAAAGTTAATTTAGATATATATATACTTATTTTATTTCATATATCATTTTACAAAATATTTTTTATTACAAAATAAGTTTTAATAAAAAATATGTCTTATATATGTAAGACCTTACAAAATTTAATTAAATAGAATAATGAAAAGAATGAGTTAAATTTAAGTTATAATTGTAAGAATTTAGAAAGTATAATATTTTAGTTGGTAAATGTTTTAAAATAATGAGACCAAGTATTATAATTTAAAATATGTTGATTTAATAAATAGAATTTCTTAAATTCGTTTCATTATCTTAAACACTTACCTTCTCTCTAAAACATTCTTAAACTTTTTACCATCTCTCTAAGAGTTATAACTTTTGAGTCATCTCTTTGATGATCAAGAGGTGTCTAATCGATCATAACAATGAAGTCTATGTTCATATCCGATCAGTTCCTACAATAGATCAAGTAAGTTTCAACTCATTTTTTGCTCTTAGTTCTTATTTGAATCCATGCATGGAGATTCCCATCGCATGTGTACTTTGATCTTTTCTTTGAGTTCCTTGTTGATCAGAGGTCTTAAGGACTCTCCTTGATCTCTTTGCGGTATTTCGTAGGTTATTTATAGTTCCTTGAGTAGGAAGCAACAAGTATGCGGTTCTAGAGTTTGATAGAAAATTTGTGAGGTAAGGAAAGTTAGTTTAATTGATGTTTACTTGTTTAATTGTTTAAAATCTTCGATTGAATGGGAAGGATGTGTTGAATTGTATGATTAAACTGATATGATTCTCTTGGTGTGTTAAATTGCTTGAAATTGTTATGTAAAAATCTATGAAATATGTGTATAATTGTTAGGTTGGATGTTATAGTTGTTTTTAATAAGTGAAATGGTGGTTTGAATGTATTTTTGAAGTTATTAAATTGTTATAGACCTTGAATGATGTTAATTTTAAGAAAAGGGTAGGTTTTTGGTCTAGAATAGAGGTTTTAAGAAGTGAATTATTGACATGTTGGTATAATAAGAAGAATGGTGGTTTTTAACACTTTAATGAAGAGAATAAATTGATATGATGTTTAGAATAGAATGTTAGTACAATTCGTATGATTTTAAGGTTGTTTTTAAGGTAGTTTAGAGGTTTTGATAGGTAAAAACCCAAAGGGGGAAAATCTGATAAAAATTAGAGCTTGTAAGTTTGTTTTAGGGTAATTTAAAATGGTTGGACATTAAGAATGATAGAAAACTGATGTTAGGTTCTTTGGTAATTGACATGTGGAATTTGAATTAGTTTTGGCTAGATCTAAAGGTTTTGACAAGTGATATTTTGAATTAGATATTATGAGCTATTTGTGATTATTGGAAGGTTGTTATTAAGTCCATTAGGACTTGTTGAAGTTATTAGTTACAAAAATTTAGTGTTTTAAAGTATATAATTGAGTTTGGTATGATTTAAAGTATTAATTGAGTTTGAGAAAACCATTTTGAGTTAGAGGTATGAATTATGAGTTTTCTCAATGCTTAGAAGGCCTTAGGAGTTAGTTAAACTTGTGTGTAAGGTATCTAAGGTCAGAATTAAAGGCATTAGAATTCCTGAAGTCACCATTACAAAAAAAAGCACAGTTACATGCAACCAAAATTCATATATAAAATAGTGTTACATATAGATTACATACAAATAAAAATTCATATATAAAACGATCGTAGATAAATTACATACAGATATATCTGTATGTAAGTTACATACAGATTTTTTGGTATATAATTTATATACAAAAAAATTTGTATGTTACATACAGATTTTTTGGTATATAATTTATATACAAAAAAATTTGTATGTAACTTACATAAGAATATTTTTGTATATAATTACATACAGAACGTATACAGTTATATACAAAAGAATCTATATATAATTTATATATAAAAAAATCTGTATGTAATTACATACAAAAAAAATCCATATATAACTTTATGGTTTTATAAAAAAAAATTTAAATGATCCCACATTTACTCTCACTAGCTAAGAATTCCATATAGCTAATAGGAGTCAAATACAACTATCAAATTGATAGATACATTGCTAAATATATTTATATTATGTAATTACATGAATACAAATGTAAAGAATTTATAATATATAATGTTCTTAAAACAAATAATTAAAACATGAAAACTTAAAACAAATATATAATAAATAACAAACCTCGATCTTACAATATTTATCTATTCAATAATCAAAATTTTAATATATACTCATAATAAACAAACTTAAACTTAAGTAGTTGGCACTATGTCAGAAACATTTACGATGAAAGTGATGAAGAGTTTTCCAAACTTGGCCAACTCCAATGTCATACAAACAGCTACAAAAATTACTTCTGCATTTTGTAATTGCTTCTTGGCCATGGTCGATCGGAGCCTATGGCCTCAAGCAATGCCTGAACCAGAAGTTAACAAAAGGTTAAGTTGAAGCACATTTCAATATACATGGACAAATAAAATATTTAAAGAAAATTTCATAAACCATTAAAAGTTGACTAACAGATGGTGGGTTAAAATTAGGGGATACAAAAAATCAATCATTGAAAATGACTTGTTATTCTAATTCTAAGTCTCTATGTAAATTGCAAATGACCCATTTGTCTTAATGTATAATATTTCAAATAGATCTAAGCACATGGCAGATAAAATAAAACATTTAACGTATTAACATTTATAATTGCTATGCTTCATCACCCTAAAATGGGTAACTTTTATATAGTTTCAGAAAGAAGCACAACTCGGATTAGAACAGATGATACAACCTACGTTTTATTAGTGGCTAATCAATGAATAGCAAATCCCTATGAAAATAGTACACCTCATCATTATAAAGCTATAGATATTTGTATGTTACTTATTATTGACTCAGCCTATGTTAAATAAAATCAATATCGCATGTTAAACAATAACATAGCCTTATGGAAACAATCCTTTTTTTAGTTGTAAGTGTTCAGAAAAATAAAAGTTTAATTTCATACCTCTTGCACTTCTCCTTTCCTTCTCTCTATTTCCTACTTGCACCTTTCTCCATGACAGATCAAGCTCTAGAGATATATCATACTTGTTACTCCTTATATAATAAAAGTCTAACAAAGCTTTAAAATGAAAATATTATAGGTAGAATTCGTTAAGACATTCAAATAAAAAATAATACTCCAAGAAAGATGGGTAAATTGATAATGTCATTTAGAGGATACAAGTTGAACGGCTAAATGGAGAAAGACTTTTTGAGAGTTAATTGAGACACAGTACTTAAAAAACTCAAAGTTCTATAATACTGATATAGATAGTGTTGTCAAAATGGGTTGTAACCCGTGAGCCAACCCAGCTCAACACGGGTTTGAGTCGGGTTAGGTTTGAAAAAAATGAAATTTTTTTATGCGGGCTAGTTTCCAATCCGGCTCACTTAGAACATGGCTCACCCGGGTTGAACCCGTGGTGAGCCGAGTTGGCTCACAAACCCACCTAATTTAATTTAATTATTTATTATTTTGTGTTTTAATATTATTAGTTAGCATTTTTTTTATTATATTGTAGATGAAGATAAAAAGGATGTTTTAAGAGAGAAAAATATTATAGATTTATCTATTCAAGACTCTAATATCATGTATGGACATATGATACAAAAATTATCAATTTTAAAAATTGATTTGTTCGTCTTTTGTGCTTGTTTTTGGATTACTCTTAGATTGTTTGATATATATTTTTTTATTTTGAATTGTCTTTAGAATTGAACTTCTGTTTAGAGTGAAATTTATTTAGATTTGAATTAAAAAATTGTAATTTTTTTTATTTTAAAAAAAACTTATAATTAAGTGAGCCAGTGAGCCAACTTGTTTAACCCACCAACCCGTGGTGGGTTGAACCAGGTTCGAATTTTTTCGGCTCGCTAATAAATGAGCTGAGTTGGGTTGGCTCACTAAGTAACCAATCCGTGGTGGGTCGGGTCGGGTTGGGCTGAGTTACCCGTTTTGACAATTCTAGATATAGATCATCTATACTAAGAGTGTTCATCAACTAATCCAATACAACATTGTGGTAATTAGATTGAAATTAAAAAGCAAAAGGAATAAAAAAAGTATTTTTTTCATGAGATTATTGTGAACTAACATCTATTTTTATGTATTAACCAGGACTTTGTGACCTATGGTATATTTATTAAAAGATTATGTTTAACTTAAAATTTGAATTATGTTGTGAATTACATGAGATGTGTTATTTGATGTAGAATTAAATTGCGCATTTCAATACTACATAATTTATTTTAATATTTCTAAACTCTTTCAAAATGCCAAAAACCAATGCATTCTAACTCATAATACATTGGATTGGATTGAAATGAACTTTACAATTAAGGTGTAAAATCAACAGGATGATCAAATCACAAAAACTAAGGCGATTAAAGCATGTTGTAATGAAACACCCAAACAAGTAAAGCTTACTCCAAAATAATCATAGATCTATATTTGACTTACTCAGAAGAATTCTTGACCATGTAAAATTTGTAAACATCCAAATTCATATCCTTCATAATCTGAACATTGTCCTGAAATATAAGATGTAACAAAACATGTTTATTTGAAAACGATGGAAAACAAACTAAAACAATTCTTTTAATTTTTTTAATGTTTAACATTTCTTTTAGTTGAACTTTCCTAGGGTCTAGTCTAAGTAATAAATAATCATTTAATTTGGATAGAATGTTCTAAATATATTTATCTAGAGTTTGATAAACAAGCTTCTAATGGTAATCATGAATAGGTGTAGCAATAATTGTGATAAGAAATGAAATTTACAAAAGCAACACTTTATTTCATCTTCTATGATGCAAATATTTGATAAGCTTTCAACGCTACTTTTTATTAGTGATGATAGTTGATAAATTACATCAAAAGAAACAAAAACTTTGAATCAACAATACCTTGTAGCGGTGATACGAGTCAACTGCAACATCCTCATTGCTTCTGTCTTCTATCTTTTCTGCATGTTAATTACTATATATCAATAATTATATAAATTTTGGAAAAGATCTTCAGTATAACCATAAGAGAAAATCAGAAACATATATATTTGCCTGGATATTTGTGAGTGAAGGTATCCCAAATACTCGGTCCTCTACCACCCTCATTGGCTGCACCTTCATACTGCGTACATACATAATCAAGCAGAGCAGTCAAACAGAGTAGGATGTTTGATTCTGATTTGCGATGGAGAACCCTAGAAAAAGAGGGTCTTTTTTTAAAGTTCTTTTAAATTGGGTCATTATAAACCCTACCCTGAAAGGCCAACTACATGTGTTGGCATCCGATCTAGACAACAAAGGTCAAGCCTGCATAAATGCTTTCACGTGAGTGAACGAAAGAAAGAAAGAAGAGAGGAATTAGGGTTTTCAGGTTTTATGAATTTAGGGATTTAATGATGAACGAAGAACATGACTTACCACATCAATGAATAATGAACGAACTCTATGTGTCAAGAAGTAGGAAGAACGATCTTCATCAGCGACAGCCTGAGCGATGAGCATTGTGAGTGAACGCGAGCCAGCGACAGTGAATGACGGACTAAGCTGAGAGTGAACGAGAGTGGAAGCAACTAGAGGGGCTGAACTGAGAGTGAGCAAGAGGGAGTCAGACTCGGGCTTTGTATATCGGTGAGTGAGCTCGGAAGGCTTCGTATATCTCTGGAGAAGGTGCAACAATGACTGGTCTAGGGGACTATTGCTGTATGCGTGAAGAAAGGAGGAGAAACCCTCCTAGGGTTCGTGCTTTGAGAGAACTTAGAGTAGTGACTAAGATTATTGACAAATTTTGAATGGAATTTGTAAAATTTTTAGATTTTGGAAAATTGAGGAAAAGGGGGACCGTAAGAGAGGGAAAAAATGTAAAAGTTTTAGATTTTGGAAAGTTGGGGGAAAAGGATGATCATAAGAGAGGGAAAATAATTTTTATATTTTATTTTTAATAACTACTTTTTTTACTTAAATATACAGATTATACATCATTATATACTGATGTTTTTCACAAATTTTCCCATTCTAGCAAGTTAAATTTATATAAGAATTTTATATGCCGGAAAAAATTGTATGTAATTCACTTTTCAAAATTTGTATGTAATATCTAAATATCGGAAAATAACTTGCATTTTTCTTGTAGTGCACGTTCAAGCACCCTCTTGGGTGTCCTTTTTGCGAGAGGAATTCGCTCAAGCGTCCTTTGAGTGGCCTGTTCTAGGGATCTAGCGCCTAAGCGCACTTTTATAAGGGGCTAAGTGCCCCTACACCAGTTTTGGATTTTTAGCGTTGGTTTGTCTGATGTTTTCTGATGCACTGTTTGGTTTGTGTGATGCATTGTGTCATGATGAGTTTTAAGGTGATTTATGAAGTGGTATGTGTTAACACATTGACAAGTGTACCAAATCGTATCAAGTAATATAAAATTGGTAAGACCAAGTATCATTTCCCAAGAGACTCATGTTTACTTAACAATTGTGTAATACCTTAATTAATCAAAACTTAAAAACTATTTTGTTGGTGTTTATATGCAAATGCAACAAAAGTAAATATGAATGCAAATTGATCAATTGAGGCTTGACAAAGAATGAATGGATGAAATTGATAATATGATGATGAAGTTGTTGGGGTTAGATTTCACCTACTTCACTTTCATGCATATTAGAATTCATCTTCTTCATTGGAATGTTAATGTCCATTTCTAAATTACTTAAAACCCGATGTCTCGACGTAAAAAGCCTAGTCTTGATTATTAGACAACAATTCCTTGAAAACCCTAACAATCAATTCCACATTAAGAAAAGAAGCTTAAGACAACCAAACGTCCTATCCCTATCCCTAGGCAATATTCCCTTTGGGTGAAATCCTCTAGATCATGATTCATAAGATATTTCCCAATACTCAAATAAATCAAACATCAAGTCATGAGTGGCCAAAACATAACAAGCATTAGGAACAAGAGAAAATCACTAGTATTAAATGAAAGAAGCATAAAATGTTTAAACCATATTCAAATACATGAAAGTTTAGAGGTTACATCATCCCCAACAACAAATGAGTTTAGTTCTCCATTGTCTTGGAGAACCTTGGCTTACAATGGAAGAATGAATGAATGAAAACCCTAGAAAGTGAGAAGGAAAACTCCTGCATGCCCAATCTCCCTCCAAAAGGGTCGAAATCAGCTTTTCTGTGCTCAGCCGTCCAAAGATGTGAACCATAGAGTGTAGAAACCCTTAAATAGAACCAAATTGGATCATTGGCCAACATTGTTGGCGCTCAACGCCCTAGCTAAGGGCGCTCAACGCCCTAGCTAAGGGCGCCCAGGCGTGACTGTGAAGAGACTGGCCCTTAGCGTCCTGACTGAGGGCAGCCTGACGTCTTGTGATGTGGCTTGTTGGCGCTCAATGCCCGTGGAGGGGGCGCTCAGGCGTGCTTACAAGGATAGTGGCGCTCAGCGCCCCAAATGGGGGCAGCCAAGCGCCCTTGCGAGACTTGTGACCTAAAAAATTAAGGGAATTAGTGATCAAATTCATAAAGTATAACTTCTCTTCACTTATTTACTAAATTCAAGTAAAACAAGAGTTTAAGCAGGCTTCAAAGGCAAAAAGGGTTATTTTAGTATCAAAATAGCATCACAAATAATGATATTTTCAACCGTTATCATAATGCACTTTTTGGTTTGTGTGATGCATTGTGTGATAACTTATGATGAGTTTTAAGGTGATTTATGAAGTGGTATGTTTATTTGTTTAATCAATGCAAAAGGTATGTTAATGAGTTCCAAGGAGGAACTTCATGGTGCTGGTTTCAAGTATTATAAGTATGATTATAGGAAGCTAAGTCTTGGAGTTTATTCTGACACTCTAATAGTCATTCATTCTCAAGTAGAGAGGGGTGAGTCATGTGGTGAGAGTAGTTGGAGGTCCTAGTCTAGGGGTTTTACATTAGCTTAAGGCGAATGATAACGAACTAACCTTATGTGACAGCTTGGGGTAGGTTAGTTGTTTCACCACGACAAGTGCACAAACTATCATATCTTGATATTCATACTAATCTAGATAGTCTAATCTAAGTCTTGCCATGCATAAGGTGTTTGATTGNCCACCGATTCCGCCAACCTTTCCAATCCCCCCTGCGCCACCTCCTACAAAACCACCCATCCCAGCAAATCCTCCAACCCCACCAACCAAAAAGTTCTTCTTCTCACCCACACCCTGGCTCATTGAAGACTCTGTATGTGGCGCGCTTGCATGCACGCCCAGAGTTTGTTCTTCATTTTCACCACTACCCTTTGGCACATTACGTGCAGCACTTGCATGCAATGTAACTAGTACAAGCAACACAAGGGTACCCCATTTTCCCATCTCTCTCTCTCTCTCACTCACTCACACACACACAGCTTTTCTGTCAAACTAAAATGTTGATGTGGAAGACATGCATGCAAAAGGGGCTATCTTATACCTGCGAAAGGTAGAAGACAGTTGAGAGCAATAAAAGATAGCAAGTGAAAACAATTATGACCTGTGAGTTTTCGAGAATTGAGAAATCTTTAATGTTTGTGTATCAGAAAGGTAGGTAGAATCAAAAGAAGAGAAAATTTAAGAATGTCATGTGCTTGCTCGCATTAAGTGCCGCCAAGGAAATTGTCAACCAATAACTAAACCGGCCGGTTCGAGTCTCATGTTCATAATTAATATTAAGTATAACAACTACATAACTCCTCAATTTATATAATAAAGTTTTTAAAAATATAATACTTAATTAAAAGAATTAGAAACTTTAAGCAATATCAAAATAAATTAACATAAATGGTATTCACTACCTGAAATCATTTAAGGTTATCTTATGTTCTACACTACTCTCAAACCATAGCCAAACAGAAAACAGAATAAACTAATATAATTTTATACCATCGTAAAAAAAATATGGGTTAAATATATTTTTAGTCTCTTAAGTATCACACGATTTTAGATTTAGTCCCTATCCGAAACTATGATTGCTTTTAGTCCTCATAGTTTTGAAACTGTTATAAATAGTCCCTAATTTAGGATGACGTTAACTTTTATTTGACGTGGCTAACGACCAGCCCACATATGATCCAGGTATGAGTTTATTCTCTCCCATGTCTTCTTTTCTTTTTATTCCAAATTTGCACACAAGCCCCTAATTTTTTCAATGTTTACACTTCAGCCCCTAACTTCTTTTCAAAATTGCATAATAGCCTCTATTTGACCAACTAGGTGCAGGGTTGACTAAAGTGAGTTTGTCCAGTGAAACCATGCCACACGTCAGTTCACCCTTTATCCAAAATTAGGGTTTTGAATTGAGCACCAAGAAAGAAGTTGCGCCTATGTCGTCATGGCAAGAACACAAGAGCGGGTTGCTCTCTGATGGAGCCCGACTTGCTTCACTGTGGAGCAGAATTGCTATGGAGGCGCTTAGATGGTGCGAGTTGTTGCGCAAATCTCTCTTAGGTCTAGAGGTTGATGACTTGCGAGAATGGGGATAGTGGCTTCGTGATGGGTTTTTTATGTCTCTAGCTTCTTGGTTTGATTCCTGCAGGTTTTTGGAGGTTGACGCGCTAGCTTGAACGAGGTGGTCCGGTGAAGATGAAACCGCCATCTGGTGGCTCTGGTTTTCTCTCTCGACGATGACGATGCGATTTGAAGGAGATGACAATGGCGCTTCTGCTCGGGGTTTGCAGGTGGTTGGCTTAGGGTTTTTGTGGCGGCATGGAGGCTAGGTGGTGGCGGCGGCCTTGCGTTGAGGTTCAAAGGCGATTTGGGTTT
Source organism: Vigna umbellata (assembly GCF_018835915.1). Next base: position 25,209 of record NW_025906017.1, read on the forward strand.
CGCCTTCTATGTTTCTATACATTGCGAGATGGCTGCCAATGACTTAATCTCATTGCAGTGTTCCTTCTAATGTGTAAACATTGAAGAAATTAGGGACTTGTGTGCAAATTTGGAATAAAAAGAAAAGAAAACGTGACAGAGAATAAACTCATACCTGACATCAGACGTGGGTTGGCCGTTAGCCACATCAAACAAAAGTTAATGTCATCCAAAATTAGGAATTATTTATAACAGTTTCAAAACTATGAGAACTAAAAGCAATCAAAATTTCGAGTAGGGACTAAATTCAAAATCGTGTAATACTTAAGGAAATAAAAACATATTTAACCCTAAAAATATTATATCTTTTTAGTTTAAATTGTATATTCCGTACCTTGTTAAAATTGTACATTCCGTACCTTGTTTGCATTTAAATATACATATATATTAAAATATTTATTACATAGATATATTTCTCATTGCTTTAAAAAAATATGTTCTCTTGTATGTTTAAAATACATTTTTCAATAAATATAATATTTTTTATAGTTTTTTTAAAGTATTCACTCAATTTTATAATATTAATTAAAATATTAATGCCATTAAAAGTAAAATATTTATAGTGTAAATCCTTTTAAGTGTTTAAGAAAATTATAATATATTAAACACATAAATTTATTTTTAAACATACATGTGTGTTTATCTTTCTGAAAAATTAAAGTTAATTTAGATATATATATACTTATTTTATTTCATATATCATTTTACAAAATATTTTTTATTACAAAATAAGTTTTAATAAAAAATATGTCTTATATATGTAAGACCTTACAAAATTTAATTAAATAGAATAATGAAAAGAATGAGTTAAATTTAAGTTATAATTGTAAGAATTTAGAAAGTATAATATTTTAGTTGGTAAATGTTTTAAAATAATGAGACCAAGTATTATAATTTAAAATATGTTGATTTAATAAATAGAATTTCTTAAATTCGTTTCATTATCTTAAACACTTACCTTCTCTCTAAAACATTCTTAAACTTTTTACCATCTCTCTAAGAGTTATAACTTTTGAGTCATCTCTTTGATGATCAAGAGGTGTCTAATCGATCATAACAATGAAGTCTATGTTCATATCCGATCAGTTCCTACAATAGATCAAGTAAGTTTCAACTCATTTTTTGCTCTTAGTTCTTATTTGAATCCATGCATGGAGATTCCCATCGCATGTGTACTTTGATCTTTTCTTTGAGTTCCTTGTTGATCAGAGGTCTTAAGGACTCTCCTTGATCTCTTTGCGGTATTTCGTAGGTTATTTATAGTTCCTTGAGTAGGAAGCAACAAGTATGCGGTTCTAGAGTTTGATAGAAAATTTGTGAGGTAAGGAAAGTTAGTTTAATTGATGTTTACTTGGTTAATTGTTTAAAATCTTCGATTGAATGGGAAGGATGTGTTGAATTGTATGAGTAAACTGATATGATTCTCTTGGTGTGTTAAATTGCTTGAAATTGTTATGTAAAAATCTATGAAATATGTGTATAATTGTTAGGTTGGATGTTATAGTTGTTTTTAATAAGTGAAATGGTGGATTGAATGTATTTTTGAAGTTATTAAATTGTTATAGACCTTGAATGATGTTAATTTTAAGAAAAGGGTAGGTTTTTGGTCTAGAATAGAGGTTTTAAGAAGTGAATTATTGACATGTTGGTATAATAAGAAGAATGGTGGTTTTTAACACTTTAATGAAGAGAATAAATTGATATGATGTTTAGAATAGAATGTTAGTACAATTCGTATGATTTTAAGGTTGTTTTTAAGGTAGTTTAGAGGTTTTGATAGGTAAAAACCCAAAGGGGGAAAATCTGATAAAAATTAGAGCTTGTAAGTTTGTTTTAGGGTAATTTAAAATGGTTGGACATTAAGAATGATAGAAAACTGATGTTAGGTTCTTTGGTAATTGACATGTGGAATTTGAATTAGTTTTGGCTAGATCTAAAGGTTTTGACAAGTGATATTTTGAATTAGATATTATGAGCTATTTGTGATTATTGGAAGGTTGTTATTAAGTCCATTAGGACTTGTTGAAGTTATTAGTTACAAAAATTTAGTGTTTTAAAGTATATAATTGAGTTTGGTATGATTTAAAGTATTAATTGAGTTTGAGAAAACCATTTTGAGTTAGAGGTATGAATTATGAGTTTTCTCAATGCTTAGAAGGCCTTAGGAGTTAGTTAAACTTGTGTGTAAGGTATCTAAGGTCAGAATTAAAGGCATTAGAATTCCTGAAGTCACCATTACAAAAAAAAGCACAGTTACATGCAACCAAAATTCATATATAAAATAGTGTTACATATAGATTACATACAAATAAAAATTCATATATAAAACGATCGTAGATAAATTACATACAGATATATCTGTATGTAAGTTACATACAGATTTTTTGGTATATAATTTATATACAAAAAAATTTGTATGTTACATACAGATTTTTTGGTATATAATTTATATACAAAAAAATTTGTATGTAACTTACATAAGAATATTTTTGTATATAATTACATACAGAACGTATACAGTTATATACAAAAGAATCTATATATAATTTATATATAAAAAAATCTGTATGTAATTACATACAAAAAAAATCCATATATAACTTTATGGTTTTATAAAAAAAAATTTAAATGATCCCACATTTACTCTCACTAGCTAAGAATTCCATATAGCTAATAGGAGTCAAATACAACTATCAAATTGATAGATACATTGCTAAATATATTTATATTATGTAATTACATGAATACAAATGTAAAGAATTTATAATATATAATGTTCTTAAAACAAATAATTAAAACATGAAAACTTAAAACAAATATATAATAAATAACAAACCTCGATCTTACAATATTTATCTATTCAATAATCAAAATTTTAATATATACTCATAATAAACAAACTTAAACTTAAGTAGTTGGCACTATGTCAGAAACATTTACGATGAAAGTGATGAAGAGTTTTCCAAACTTGGCCAACTCCAATGTCATACAAACAGCTACAAAAATTACTTCTGCATTTTGTAATTGCTTCTTGGCCATGGTCGATCGGAGCCTATGGCCTCAAGCAATGCCTGAACCAGAAGTTAACAAAAGGTTAAGTTGAAGCACATTTCAATATACATGGACAAATAAAATATTTAAAGAAAATTTCATAAACCATTAAAAGTTGACTAACAGATGGTGGGTTAAAATTAGGGGATACAAAAAATCAATCATTGAAAATGACTTGTTATTCTAATTCTAAGTCTCTATGTAAATTGCAAATGACCCATTTGTCTTAATGTATAATATTTCAAATAGATCTAAGCACATGGCAGATAAAATAAAACATTTAACGTATTAACATTTATAATTGCTATGCTTCATCACCCTAAAATGGGTAACTTTTATATAGTTTCAGAAAGAAGCACAACTCGGATTAGAACAGATGATACAACCTACGTTTTATTAGTGGCTAATCAATGAATAGCAAATCCCTATGAAAATAGTACACCTCATCATTATAAAGCTATAGATATTTGTATGTTACTTATTATTGACTCAGCCTATGTTAAATAAAATCAATATCGCATGTTAAACAATAACATAGCCTTATGGAAACAATCCTTTTTTTAGTTGTAAGTGTTCAGAAAAATAAAAGTTTAATTTCATACCTCTTGCACTTCTCCTTTCCTTCTCTCTATTTCCTACTTGCACCTTTCTCCATGACAGATCAAGCTCTGGAGATATATCATACTTGTTACTCCTTATATAATAAAAGTCTAACAAAGCTTTAAAATGAAAATATTATAGGTAGAATTCGTTAAGACATTCAAATAAAAAATAATACTCCAAGAAAGATGGGTAAATTGATAATGTCATTTAGAGGATACAAGTTGAACGGCTAAATGGAGAAAGACTTTTTGAGAGTTAATTGAGACACAGTACTTAAAAAACTCAAAGTTCTATAATACTGATATAGATAGTGTTGTCAAAATGGGTTGTAACCCGTGAGCCAACCCAGCTCAACACGGGTTTGAGTCGGGTTAGGTTTGAAAAAAATGAAATTTTTTTATGCGGGCTAGTTTCCAATCCGGCTCACTTAGAACATGGCTCACCCGGGTTGAACCCGTGGTGAGCCGAGTTGGCTCACAAACCCACCTAATTTAATTTAATTATTTATTATTTTGTGTTTTAATATTATTAGTTAGCATTTTTTTTATTATATTGTAGATGAAGATAAAAAGGATGTTTTAAGAGAGAAAAATATTATAGATTTATCTATTCAAGACTCTAATATCATGTATGGACATATGATACAAAAATTATCAATTTTAAAAATTGATTTGTTCGTCTTTTGTGCTTGTTTTTGGATTACTCTTAGATTGTTTGATATATATTTTTTTATTTTGAATTGTCTTTAGAATTGAACTTCTGTTTAGAGTGAAATTTATTTAGATTTGAATTAAAAAATTGTAATTTTTTTTATTTTAAAAAAAACTTATAATTAAGTGAGCCAGTGAGCCAACTTGTTTAACCCACCAACCCGTGGTGGGTTGAACCAGGTTCGAATTTTTTCGGCTCGCTAATAAATGAGCTGAGTTGGGTTGGCTCACTAAGTAACCAATCCGTGGTGGGTCGGGTCGGGTTGGGCTGAGTTACCCGTTTTGACAATTCTAGATATAGATCATCTATACTAAGAGTGTTCATCAACTAATCCAATACAACATTGTGGTAATTAGATTGAAATTAAAAAGCAAAAGGAATAAAAAAAGTATTTTTTTCATGAGATTATTGTGAACTAACATCTATTTTTATGTATTAACCAGGACTTTGTGACCTATGGTATATTTATTAAAAGATTATGTTTAACTTAAAATTTGAATTATGTTGTGAATTACATGAGATGTGTTATTTGATGTAGAATTAAATTGCGCATTTCAATACTACATAATTTATTTTAATATTTCTAAACTCTTTCAAAATGCCAAAAACCAATGCATTCTAACTCATAATACATTGGATTGGATTGAAATGAACTTTACAATTAAGGTGTAAAATCAACAGGATGATCAAATCACAAAAACTAAGGCGATTAAAGCATGTTGTAATGAAACACCCAAACAAGTAAAGCTTACTCCAAAATAATCATAGATCTATATTTGACTTACTCAGAAGAATTCTTGACCATGTAAAATTTGTAAACATCCAAATTCATATCCTTCATAATCTGAACATTGTCCTGAAATATAAGATGTAACAAAACATGTTTATTTGAAAACGATGGAAAACAAACTAAAACAATTCTTTTAATTTTTTTAATGTTTAACATTTCTTTTAGTTGAACTTTCCTAGGGTCTAGTCTAAGTAATAAATAATCATTTAATTTGGATAGAATGTTCTAAATATATTTATCTAGAGTTTGATAAACAAGCTTCTAATGGTAATCATGAATAGGTGTAGCAATAATCGTGATAAGAAATGAAATTTACAAAAGCAACACTTTATTTCATCTTCTATGATGCAAATATCTGATAAGCTTTCAACGCTACTTTTTATTAGTGATGATAGTTGATAAATTACATCAAAAGAAACAAAAACTTTGAATCAACAATACCTTGTAGCGGTGATACGAGTCAACTGCAACATCCTCATTGCTTCTGTCTTCTATCTTTTCTGCATGTTAATTACTATATATCAATAATTATATAAATTTTGGAAAAGATCTTCAGTATAACCATAAGAGAAAATCAGAATCATATATATTTACCTGGATATTTGTGAGTGAAGGTATCCCAAATACTCGGTCCTCTACCACCCTCATTGGCTGCACCTTCATACTGCGTACATACATAATCAAGCAGAGCAGTCAAACAGAGTAGGATGTTTGATTCTGATTTGCGATGGAGAACCCTAGAAAAAGAGGGTCTTTTTTTAAAGTTCTTTTAAATTGGGTCATTATAAACCCTACCCTGAAAGGCCAACTACATGTGTTGGCATCCGATCTAGACAACAAAGGTCAAGCCTGCATAAATGCTTTCACGTGAGTGAACGAAAGAAAGAAAGAAGAGAGGAATTAGGGTTTTCAGGTTTTATGAATTTAGGGATTTAATGATGAACGAAGAACATGACTTACCACATCAATGAATAATGAACGAACTCTTTGTGTCAAGAAGTAGGAAGAACGATCTTCATCAGCGACAGCCTGAGCGATGAGCATTGTGAGTGAACGCGAGCCAGCGACAGTGAATGACGGACTAAGCTGAGAGTGAACGAGAGTGGAAGCAACTAGAGGGGCTGAACTGAGAGTGAGCAAGAGGGAGTCAGACTCGGGCTTTGTATATCGGTGAGTGAGCTCGGAAGGCTTCGTATATCTCTGGAGAAGGTGCAACAATGACTGGTCTAGGGGACTATTGCTGTATGCGTGAAGAAAGGAGGAGAAACCCTCCTAGGGTTCGTGCTTTGAGAGAACTTAGAGTAGTGACTAAGATTATTGACAAATTTTGAATGGAATTTGTAAAATTTTTAGATTTTGGAAAATTGAGGAAAAGGGGGACCGTAAGAGAGGGAAAAAATGTAAAAGTTTTAGATTTTGGAAAGTTGGGGGAAAAGGATGATCATAAGAGAGGGAAAATAATTTTTATATTTTATTTTTAATAACTACTTTTTTTACTTAAATATACAGATTATACATCATTATATACTGATGTTTTTCACAAATTTTCCCATTCTAGCAAGTTAAATTTATATAAGAATTTTATATGCCGGAAAAAATTGTATGTAATTCACTTTTCAAAATTTGTATGTAATATCTAAATATCGGAAAATAACTTGCATTTTTCTTGTAGTGCACGTTCAAGCACCCTCTTGGGTGTCCTTTTTGCGAGAGGAATTCGCTCAAGCGTCCTTTGAGTGGCCTGTTCTAGGGATCTAGCGCCTAAGCGCACTTTTATAAGGGGCTAAGTGCCCCTACACCAGTTTTGGATTTTTAGCGTTGGTTTGTCTGATGTTTTCTGATGCACTGTTTGGTTTGTGTGATGCATTGTGTCATGATGAGTTTTAAGGTGATTTATGAAGTGGTATGTGTTAACACATTGACAAGTGTACCAAATCGTATCAAGTAATATAAAATTGGTAAGACCAAGTATCATTTCCCAAGAGACTCATGTTTACTTAACAATTGTGTAATACCTTAATTAATCAAAACTTAAAAACTATTTTGTTGGTGTTTATATGCAAATGCAACAAAAGTAAATATGAATGCAAATTGATCAATTGAGGCTTGACAAAGAATGAATGGATGAAATTGATAATATGATGATGAAGTTGTTGGGGTTAGATTTCACCTACTTCACTTTCATGCATATTAGAATTCATCTTCTTCATTGGAATGTTAATGTCCATTTCTAAATTACTTAAAACCCGATGTCTCGACGTAAAAAGCCTAGTCTTGATTATTAGACAACAATTCCTTGAAAACCCTAACAATCAATTCCACATTAAGAAAAGAAGCTTAAGACAACCAAACGTCCTATCCCTATCCCTAGGCAATATTCCCTTTGGGTGAAATCCTCTAGATCATGATTCATAAGATATTTCCCAATACTCAAATAAATCAAACATCAAGTCATGAGTGGCCAAAACATAACAAGCATTAGGAACAAGAGAAAATCACTAGTATTAAATGAAAGAAGCATAAAATGTTTAAACCATATTCAAATACATGAAAGTTTAGAGGTTACATCATCCCCAACAACAAATGAGTTTAGTTCTCCATTGTCTTGGAGAACCTTGGCTTACAATGGAAGAATGAATGAATGAAAACCCTAGAAAGTGAGAAGGAAAACTCCTGCATGCCCAATCTCCCTCCAAAAGGGTCGAAATCAGCTTTTCTGTGCTCAGCCGTCCAAAGATGTGAACCATAGAGTGTAGAAACCCTTAAATAGAACCAAATTGGATCATTGGCCAACATTGTTGGCGCTCAACGCCCTAGCTAAGGGCGCTCAACGCCCTAGCTAAGGGCGCCCAGGCGTGACTGTGAAGAGACTGGCCCTTAGCGTCCTGACTGAGGGCAGCCTGACGTCTTGTGATGTGGCTTGTTGGCGCTCAATGCCCGTGGAGGGGGCGCTCAGGCGTGCTTACAAGGATAGTGGCGCTCAGCGCCCCAAATGGGGGCAGCCAAGCGCCCTTGCGAGACTTGTGACCTAAAAAATTAAGGGAATTAGTGATCAAATTCATAAAGTATAACTTCTCTTCACTTATTTACTAAATTCAAGTAAAACAAGAGTTTAAGCAGGCTTCAAAGGCAAAAAGGGTTATTTTAGTATCAAAATAGCATCACAAATAATGATATTTTCAACCGTTATCATAATGCACTTTTTGGTTTGTGTGATGCATTGTGTGATAACTTATGATGAGTTTTAAGGTGATTTATGAAGTGGTATGTTTATTTGTTTAATCAATGCAAAAGGTATGTTAATGAGTTCCAAGGAGGAACTTCATGGTGCTGGTTTCAAGTATTATAAGTATGATTATAGGAAGCTAAGTCTTGGAGTTTATTCTGACACTCTAATAGTCATTCATTCTCAAGTAGAGAGGGGTGAGTCATGTGGTGAGAGTAGTTGGAGGTCCTAGTCTAGGGGTTTTACATTAGCTTAAGGCGAATGATAACGAACTAACCTTATGTGACAGCTTGGGGTAGGTTAGTTGTTTCACCACGACAAGTGCACAAACTATCATATCTTGATATTCATACTAATCTAGATAGTCTAATCTAAGTCTTGCCATGCATAAGGTGTTTGATTGACTTGGTGATGTATGTATTATGTGTATAATGTTTGAAATGTTTAAATATATTATAAATTGTTTTATTACTAGCTTACAGATTTTTTTGTATGTTTATGCGCTTTGATATTGATTATGATCATCCTGTGGGTGTGGGCAGAAAATGATGAGATTTTTGTGAAGCATGCTCTTGATGAAGAGACGTACGATGTTTAGATTTTTGTAGATCAGCTATATGTATATAGTTTTGTTTAGTAATCTTGTAAATAATTTTTTTTTATAATTATAATAGAAGACTAATTAACTTTATTTTCTTGCTTTTATCTATTGTTCTTGTTTTATTAAATGTGTGATGATTATTATATACTTTAATACTATATTTTGGAATGTTATAATAATGTTTGAGATGATGAAATAAGTTAAATAATTATTCAATTAGAGTATATGAAAGATTTTAAGTTCAACTCCTATCAAGACAATTTCTAAAAAAGGTGTTTCAAATATTTATGAAATTGGACTTATGTATATAAATGTGAAATAAGATTTAAAGTGATGATTAAGTTTTTCTTATGTAAAGACTTAAGAATTTTCTATATTTTTAAGACGGTGTCGGTTGGAAAGCGGTAGGATAAAAGGAAACATGGAAGTGTCATATAAATTTTATTTTATTAGAATAAAGAAATATTTGGTATATTGTGTTTATGATATTATACGTCGATACAAATTTGATATGCAGTAATAGTAACAAGATATAAAATATATAAATATGGTTTAAGTTTTTTTTGTTGTTGTTGAGATTTTTACTATTACTGTCGATTGTTTTAGGTATAGGTGTGCAATTATGATTATTATAATATATAATTTATTTCAAAGTTACAGTTTGTTTATTAATATTTTGATTTTATAACAAAAGCACGGATTGTATTTTTTGACGATGATTTGTGTTCGAGGAATGAATCTGAGGGAATACGAATGTATGGATTTGTTAGAATTTGAGAATAAATTAAGTGTTATTTTTTTTAAGAGATTTGGAAGTTAGTAAAAGTGATTTTGGAAGAAAAATTTATAAAAGTTAGTGTAAGTTTTGACAATGTAATAAATAATTTTTTTTTAATTGATAGAAAATAAAAATTACCAAAACTAATAATATAATAAGTAATATAAAATGATATTTAAGAGTAATATATTTTTTTGACAAAAATAATTTGAAATAGTTGTATTAAAAATTAATAAATAATTAATACAATATATTTAAATAAAAATTTCATTTTTTTTTGTAATTCTAATTTCAATTTCAATTTTTCATAAAGTAATAAATCTTCTGAATAAAACTAAGTTTAATATTTTTGTAAAAGATTATTGAATTTAAATACATAATTAAAAGATTAAATTATACTAATAATCTGAATAAAAAATTTCTATGAAAAATAATTTTATCATCTTGGCCAGATAAAATAGAGAAGAAGCGTAAAATTATTATTATTATTATTTAATAGTATTATTATTAATAATATTACTATTTAATTATATTATTTTTAATAAAATTATTAAATGAATTTTTCAGTTTAGTTGGAACTGATTCCTTCTTTATTGGAATTAAATCCATCACATTATGTCGTATGCATTTTATAAGATAAATATAAGGAGGTATAGTTTTACAGTGACAAAATTGGTTAGGATGAATATTATCAAATTCTCTCAACTCTATGCTAGATAGCAAAGATGGAATTAACCATCGATTCTATAAATCCGTTTCTTTCTTCTAAATACCTTAAAGCGAACTTAAACAAAACCACGAATCCGTCTACACAAATAACTGTTAATAGTAAAATCTTTCGAAGCCAACACAACATTAGTGTGATTAATGTTTTTTTTTTTTTACATGTGTTGACAGCATAAGGAATTTCAGGATTTCTTATATTTTGGCATGTGTGGTTTTTTTAAAACGACTTTGATTTTATAATTATAGTTAAGTCTTTATTTTTTTATATATGTTATAAGAAATAGTAATTTTATAGCGATGTTTTCTTTTATAGCATATATATCTTATTATATATGTATATATTACCGTATGAAAAAATATTTCAATATTTATATTTACGAATTTTAGTATTAAGTGATGATAGAAGAATCAATATTTTTGTATTTTCCATGAGCAAATGACTAGTAAATTCTACATGTTGGTATAGTTGGTGAACATCACTCGTAAGTCTCTATAATAGAGATTGGGAAGTCAACTTCAATTGCAAAACTCTAAGAGTAGTAAGGAGTTTTAGTTCATGTGGTGAGCGAATGGTTGGTCTGCAACTGTGTGAGTTGCAATTAAGAACTTGATATTTGCTAGTTCACATAAAAAGAAAGGCTAAAAACTTTGTGAGAGGGTGTGACAATTATGAAAGTACTTTATCAGGTGACTATGTATGAGCTTATGCCTTGTGTTAAGACCATTTATATGTTGAACTAG
>NW_025906018.1:0-20678 GCF_018835915.1 Vigna umbellata
GGTATAAGTTTTTGAATCTCTTATATTTTCTGTGACGCATTGGTGCTAAATCTTGTAAGTTCTAAAAAAATAAAACAAAATGGTAGATCAAATTTTCTTCATTTGTTTATTTTGTTCATTCATACTTTTGAATATATAAATATATATGGTGCAACCATTAGGTTAAAACTTTTCATGCATTTGTTTAATATTTTTTTTCTCTGTGAATGGGTGTTATGAACGGTAAGATGCTGCTCGTGTGGTTTTGTGTGTTATTGTTGCCATGTTTCTTTAGGTTCTTTACGGTGTTTTATAACCCAATATTGTTGAAAGAAAATAAGTGCATATGGTAGGAAAGCTATGGTGGGCTCATGGAATAAAAAACGTTTTTTTCTTCTAATGTATGAAGCTTTAGGAGAACAAATCTTGGAATATATGTTAATGCAGTGTCTTTTGTTGTTTGACAACTATATTAGCATAATGATTATTTTACTGAAATATGATTAATTGATGGAGAATTTTTATAGTTAATATTAGGTTAGATGCACTTTGTAACATCCCAAAAATACAGCAATAAACCATATGATAGATAATTACATTAATAATAATCCAGATTAGTCTTACACTAGAGACGAGCGTACGCTCAATGTAGAAAGACCGCTCGTCTCCCATATTACAACGTACGCGCTCTAGATGTCTGTTCCTCCTACAACGAATGCAGATCTTTACTTCCCAACAACTGAGGACACAACACGATCGGTAGTGTGGTCCTCCACAATTAAAACATTTTAGGATCCCTTGCTGTCCAGATCGACTGGCAGTCACCAAAGATTGTGACTGAGACCCACCAGAAGTAGATGATAACACTGAACGAGCGTAAGGCGTCCTCCTTGGATTAGTATTGTTCCTTGAAGATATGGGTCCTTTTATTTCCTGTTGGTGTTGCTTCTTGTGTTGTTCCACTTCTTTTCACGTTCTTCTCTAATAATGTAGCCCTCTCTACCTCATCAGGGAGACACTTTTCATTGAACATAGCTGGATGATGTTGGGGAAAACTCTCCAAACTCCACTCTGATCCGATTATTCCCAGAGGAAGGGAAGCTCCGGTAATATTCCTAGTTATTTCTATGATCTCCATCAGCTGTCTTCGGGTAGCTTCAGAGTTTGCCCGTGAAACGCGCCTCCAATTCTGCAAAGCGACCGTGTTCTGCTGCACCAAACGCAGGCGTCTGCTGTTGAAAAGCGCCTCTAATTACTGATTCCAGTAGTCTGGTGTGGTCAGACGCATCACGCTCGGTAGGTTGAGGAGGTGTTTTTCCTGGTGCCCATAGTCGTCTCTCGATAAGCAGAGAAAACATCGCGTTAGTTACGTTCAAAGAGTTTAAAATAACTTCAATCAAACAGCGTTAAGCACACAGCAAAAACATAGTGTACTCCTAACCCTACAGTGTACTCATACCTACAGTGTCCTTAAAGAACAAACTGCCTCTGATACCACAATGTAACATCCCAAAAATAATCAAGGAATAAACCATATGATAGAATAATTAACATTAATAATAATCCAGTTATCTTACAGCTGAGAGACGAGCGTAGCTCATGGCCGAACGGCCTTACAGAAAGAGTTACAATTCAAGTCGTACCTCACTACCCAAAACTATCCGACCGTTTACAAAATTAACGACACCGATAGTTCATACTTTAAACAAAAGGAAAGGTGAGCGGACGTCCACCTTACTATAACTCTACTATAGCCTGAACGTCCTAGTCTCCGGTCTTGATTCGATTTCTTCCAAATTTTCTTCTTTCCAACGCCTTTTTCCTTTCAGCAGTCTCGACTCCTTCTGCTCACAACCCACACACGGATGATCATATGCACATGACACGGACGGACGTACAAACGACGACCGGCAGAAACGCAGGGTAAGCTTATGTATTAATTCATCATAACCAACCTCCAAACAATCCAACAAAACAAAGTACTTTCATCATCATATCATCACGCCGCGTACTAGACTGACTGTCCCGGACTGTATGAAATCTGTGTAGCTACAGGCGTTATTGGCAAACCCTGGTGATGTAAGTAACTGGAATTCTCATCAGCTGCCACCCGAGGTTGTCCGTTCCGTCCAAAGACCCTAAGGACTAGGACCTCCTACCGTTCCCACACAATGAACTACTCTCCTCTACGTGAGGACGAGTACCCACGAAACCATCAGGATGAACTGCCAGCACTAGCATAACCACAGTCATACTTACAAATCTCAATTCTCAATCCTGAGTCGTTCCTCCTGGAACGCTCGTACAAATTCACAACATTCCATTCATCGCAATATTTTCTTCATCATTCATTATCAATATCTCAAGTTTGTCTTTCATTACTAATCATTTTAGCTTCATCTTTCATTATCAATCATTTCCATTTCCTCTTTGATCAAAAGTTTATAAAAGACATCAAATACCGAACGTTAATCCTCACTCAGAACGAGGACGAACACTTGAAACGAGACAGATAGGTCTCCAGTTCCATATTAGAATAAGACCGAGAGGTTTACTGTCGGTTTGAGAGAGAACCCGAGTGTAATAGATATAGCAGGAACGAATGAACCGACGTTCATTTCAAAGTGAGTCAATTATATGAACCTGCGTCTGATAACTCTGACCGAACGCGAAAAGAACCTCGCCAAAGGCTACGACTCTATGCTGGAACCAATCGATACAGACACTTCAAGATATTCCAATAATAATACTTAGAATAATTCTCATGAAAAAACCGACGCTTATGAATATTTAACTTATTTGATTGTACATCAAGAAATTCGAATGCCATAAATGACCGAGCACGGTAGAGAAAGAAAATTCTTTGAAGTTAAAACGAACGCTATTTTCATCACGATAGATTATACAAGAAACAAGTACGAGCGCTTGGTGTAAACCGAGCAACTACCTCAGTACGAGCGCTAGGTGTAAGACCGAGCACCTAATAACTTTCTACAAAAGCTGTGTAGTTATAGTAAGATGTTATTGAAGTGGTGTTTACGAAAACATAATTAATTCGTACAATATACTAATTATATATATATATATATATATATATATTATATTAATACTACACACACATTGAGTTTTATCACAGTAGACTCAGGCACAACTATGCTTTGGCGAACGCTCAAGCATAGTATTACCACCGAGGACGCTCGTCCTCAACGGATTCTCTCCAATAAAAAATCCTGTTTTCAACTAGGTTCAACCAAAAACCGAACGGTCCATGACGTTTCAAACTAACGGTACACTTTGAATGAGAAATTTCATACGCAGTACTTGTGTATTTTCAAACTCATATCTTAACACTATAGTTTCATAACTTTATACATTTATATCGAATCCAACTTTCAGTACTTCATACAATCCATATCATATAAGTTTCTTATTTTTTTATTCATACATAGATGGGCCCACCATATATCATATAGTCAAATATCGACAATCACGCATACTTCAAAAAACAAAAAAAATTTAATTTTTGTTTAACTCCAACGAACGTCATTTCAATCCAATCACACTCAGTCATCATGCATCAAAATCCATTCACTCACTAACGAACGTTCAAACATTTCAACCAAGCATACAAATTAATTAAATAGCTTCCCTTACTGAGAGCGTGAACGTCACGTCCCGCGGTAAACTGAGACTCAATTCGCCGAACTACGATCCTTTCTACTAACTCTCTAACGCTCAACGCTCTTTCTCGAACCAAAGTAAAACAATCGACCAACTCGTTCAAGATGAAACTAAGGGCTCATGCAACCAAACTTGGTTCGCATATTTACAATAACGAACGGTTAAAGACAGAAAAACTTACCCGTTCAGTATTTGAAACCAATCGGATCAAACTAAAGCTTGGGACACCAGGAAGTGATCCTACGTGTCGGAATAGTGATCGGAGGAGAGACAGGAAGTGTTTTCTCAGAGAAAAGGTGAAAAGATGTAGAGAGAAGGAGAGAGAATGGGGTTTCTTCAGAAATTTTGAAAAGAGGGTGCATGCAGAGAGTGGGGTAGTTTTTATGAAATCCAAGTTTTGCTCACACTTCAAAACGGACGTCCCCTCATCTGTCGACACCATGTTTTCCACTAACTGATTTCCGGGTCTCCTTCGCTTGACACCTGGCGTTCGTCATGTGAGTGTCGAACCTCCCTCTTGACACGTGAATTCCACTAACGACACGTGCTTGGATTTTACTGGTTTTGACAGCACTCCTAAAATAATACCTATTAGTCACTTCTAAAATCCCACGTTTTAATAAGGGTTTTACATTAAATTACTAACTACACGAATGATATATGTAAAAAATTATAATAAAAAGTTTTATTTATTTTATGTAATCACATTCATTTCTGAAAATTATAATCCTAAAAATATTATAATTAAAAATATTCATAAAGTCATGGATGAAAAACAACTACCTTTTATTTTTTTTTATTTTATAAAATAATTAATACATGTAGCATCAATTATAAATGATAAATAACTACCTTTCATTTTTTTATTATAAATTAAATTTTAAAATTATTAAAATATCTTGGATTTAAAGTATGTTTTTTTAATAGGGATTTTTTTAACCTAAAACTTGGTACACTTTGCTAAAATATACCCACTAAAAAAAGATTTTACATAAATTAACAAACCCTATATATATATCTATATATATATATATATATATATATATATATATATACTGACAAATACTTTAAAATTGAATATTTTGCAAAACATTATTTCAAATAAAAAGATGTTAATAAATATTTTAAATTCCTAAAATTCTCTTTATTTACTTTTTTGCTTAATATTGGTTATTTGAAGTGAATTCTTCAAATTTGATTTCCTTCCTTTTCTTCTTTTTTGTGCTTGATTTTCTCTTCTTTTTGTGCTGTAATTTTTATTTTTCTCTTTCTTTCCTCTTTTTTCATGGATTTCAATTGTTGTATTTTCTTCTTCTATCCATCATCTTCTTTGTCAATTGTGGATTTCATAGTGACAATTGGATCTTTGATGAACGTTGAACGGCGAACCTTCATCTACTTTTTTACTTGAAAGTCAAACTTCTTTAGAGATATTCATCTTTTTTTATTATTTTGATTTCTTGTTTTATATTTTCTTCATTTGTAGTCAATTCCTCACTCATCATATTCAACAAGTAAATATTTTGTTTTTGATATTAATTTGAATACTCTAGTGTTTTAGCATATTTGATCCATACACAAAGTTTGTTTTCAAAGGAGACCTTAACCTTGTCTAAGGCTGAACAACACTTAATAGATTTTTGAGTAATCTAGAACATATAAGACATAAATATTAAATGGATGCCAAATGAGTTTTAATTGAATTATTTTTGTAGCTTCACAACAAGTTGTTTTCCATTCTCAATTTTTAATTTGAAAATATTAAATTTGTTGAGCTCTTTGAAAAGTTATCTCATAAATCATGTGGTTTGTCGGTTTACAATCTTCACATATCTTTAGAATTTTAGAATTTGCATACTTTTTTCACATATCTTAATTGACAACATTTATGACATTTTATATTTGGCTTCAACCAAACCGGTTGGGTTGTTATATTTGCTCCTTCTGTTGTTATTGATTATGAATGAGAGCATTCTCTTTAGTATGAAGTAAAATACCTTCAACTACATGATCTTGTCTCATTAATCTTTGTTGTTCTTGTGCTTGCAACACATGTACAATTATATATAGATCTTTTATGTTTTCAGACGAAGTAATAAATGCTTCATATCTCTCCAACTCGTCTCGAGAATTTTCTCGGTAGGTGTAGAATTTAGAAATTGTTTTCCTAACAATTTTACCTTGTTAACAACACCTAACAATTTGTTTTAGTATTCTTTAATTGTCGCAAACTTTTTTATCAAATTTAAATATTATATGCCTAAAATTTTCTCTAAATTCTTTTGGGAAATTTTAAGATCCTTTTAAGGATAATTTGTGAAATATTTGCAAACAAGCATGAGTTTGTTTTTTCCTTCCTGATTTTTTTTGTGCATTTTTATTTAAGCCACATTAAAATTTTCAACAAAGGAACATCCTATTCCTCTACTACTTGTCATAAATCTTAAGATAAGTTTGCATTATTATATATCAACCATAAATTATAATTGTCATAGTTGACAAATGAGATAACAAATGAGAATTTTCTTTCATCCACTAGTACAAAAAATAATGTATAACGTCACGTGTTCAACGTCTAACCATTGAATAGCCAAGGTTAAAAATGACCGATGACATTTTTGTAAATAAATGCAATTATTAAACGTCGTTTTGTAATTCGACGTAAAAGGATATAAAACGTCGAATGCCCTCGCGTTAGATGTGAAAAGGTTAGTGAATTCAATAAAAGTTTGAGCGGAAAATTGAAAATTTATTCACTTTATCTTAACGCGCGAGACCCTCTTCTCTGACTTTTCTCGAACGAAGTTTGACGACTATCATATGTAATCTTTCTTTCATTTGAAACAAATGCATTTTATGTATGATTGTTTGTTTTGACCGATTATTTTCTTGCTTTTGTTCTTCATAGGCGCATTCTGCTTTCTTTGTCACCGGTGGCGACACTTTAGTCTAAAGAAAGGTTCGTTTTCGTTTTGAAAAACTTATTTGTTGAACTTGTTTGTTAGTTTTTTGTTGAACTTGTTTGTTGTTGTTTAATTGAACTTGTTTGTTGTTGTTTTTTATTGAACTTATTTGTTGTTAGTTATTGTTGTTTGTTATTGATACTACATTCATAGTTCTTGCTTTATAAAATATCAAAAACTGAAATTTGTTGTTTTTCTGCTTTTCAAGTATCGTAGAGTTGTAAAAAGGATCACAATTAATTAAAAAAACAAAAAAATGATTAACATTGTATATTAACAAAATTCGATGTCAATTTAACGCCTCCTGATACGACGTTTTGCGCAAATTGATAGTTAAAAGCTCAAAATATTCGACGTTTGTATGCGATTTTTGTACTAGTGATCATACACATAAAAAATTATAAACAATATGAAATATTAATCTAAAATAATAACTAATTTCTAAAATTCAAATATTTCCTAAAAGCTAATTTAAGAAAAATATATTAAGTGAATATCCTCTGCAGTATAACGTGTTTAAAATATAGAATCTATAATTTTATTATATTGATCTANCGTAGAGTTGTAAAAAGGATCACAATTAATTAAAAAAACAAAAAAATGATTAACATTGTATATTAACAAAATTCGATGTCAATTTAACGCCTCCTGATACGACGTTTTGCGCAAATTGATAGTTAAAAGCTCAAAATATTCGACGTTTGTATGCGATTTTTGTACTAGTGATCATACACATAAAAAATTATAAACAATATGAAATATTAATCTAAAATAATAACTAATTTCTAAAATTCAAATATTTCCTAAAAGCTAATTTAAGAAAAATATATTAAGTGAATATCCTCTGCAGTATAACGTGTTTAAAATATAGAATCTATAATTTTATTATATTGATCTATATCAAGTTATATAAAGGAAAAAGTCTGTCATTAGTGAATTGATATTCCAAATAAGTTTGTTGTTTACTTTTCTTCTTCTTCTCGAATATGGTTTTGAATGTAATAAAACATAGATTTTATATGAAATATAACACATAAGGAAATAGTTGACAAATTCACTGTATCATCTACCATACACCCGAGTAATGCATGATAATAAAGAATCCGTTAAATAGTCAGACAGTTAAATAGAAAAGAGCAACCAAAAAAACATAAAAAGCAGTCACATGGTTCACTTAAAGTGCTAAACTAACTAACTCATATACAACTCAAAACTTTCTCTTACATTAAACTCTTGACTTTAAGTTAATTTTATAATAGTTTTAAATAAGATAATTTTAGATATTATAAACTTTCTCATCTGACATATAATGGTCTTATAACCTCTTATGTTATGTTTTGAAGTCAGACATAGGAAAAAGTCAAATGATTTTATCAAAACAGACGACCTTGTATCATCAATCCTCTTAAATTTTCATAGGTTTATGACCTTTAAATTAAATTTTAAATTTTTATAAATAATTTTAGTTGATAATAAAATATATGTTTATGGTCTTAGTCAACTATTTTATATTTAGGCACTTCATAATAAAAATTCATTGTCGAAATCATAGCGAGAGCCTTCTAGAGATAATTCGGAACAAAGATAAGATAAACCCAAACTAACGCTTTCTACGTCATTGAGAAAAGCATGGTCCAAACAACAATAATTAATTAATATTTAAATATCTATACCTCTCTATCTCAAAATAATAATATATCAACATTTCTAAGATGAAAAATATCTTCCTAGATGTAACTAGAAATCACTAGATTGTTAGAGATATTTGTCTCTCATAATATATACTATTTTTTTTATTAGTTTGATTCAATTTTTATTAGAAACTACCGAAATAAAATATAAAAGATAAATATAATTTAACTTTAATTTAAAATAAATTTGAATTAAACTAAAAAAATATTTAACACTTCAGTTTAAATGTAGCTTTTGTAATTTTTTTCTATTTAAAAATTAAAAAATTAAAAACTGTTAAATATTTTATAATGAAAAGGCTCCAATAAAAAGATATGATATGATTTTGTTTATAGTTATTGTTATATTCATAATTTAAACGTTTTATTATTAAAAGCATAATATAAAGTTGCTATCAAAAGATAAATATATAACTCTAAAGTATAATATAATCATACAATAAAATAACCTTTAAAATAAATATAATTTCATGAGCTTTAATATTTGATTTGACTTAACTTCGTTTTAAAATAGATTGCTGCAATTGGAGGCATGTCTATTATGTGTTATACATATCTCATAAATATGCTTGTATAATATAAAATTTAAAGCTTTAGATCATAAAAATAAAAAATAAAAAATAGAAAATACTTACTTTTATCTTAGAAACATATAATGTTATCGACAATCAAATAAAATATTTAGAGAATGAAATTTAAAACCTTTTCATTTAAGTAAAAATTGGAAAAATATTTTAAAAATGATATGATAAAAAAATAAAAATAATAACTCATAAAATTACCCTTGTAATGAATATAATTTTAAGTGTTTTTCACTGCATGATCCTCCCTTCTAATAATATTATTTTAATCTAAAATAGTTAATATAAAGATATTATGATTTTTTTCTCAATTAAAATATAAAACGCTCTCATTTTAGTNAAATATTTTATAATGAAAAGGCTCCAATAAAAAGATATGATATGATTTTGTTTATAGTTATTGTTATATTCATAATTTAAACGTTTTATTATTAAAAGCATAATATAAAGTTGCTATCAAAAGATAAATATATAACTCTAAAGTATAATATAATCATACAATAAAATAACCTTTAAAATAAATATAATTTCATGAGCTTTAATATTTGATTTGACTTAACTTCGTTTTAAAATAGATTGCTGCAATTGGAGGCATGTCTATTATGTGTTATACATATCTCATAAATATGCTTGTATAATATAAAATTTAAAGCTTTAGATCATAAAAATAAAAAATAAAAAATAGAAAATACTTACTTTTATCTTAGAAACATATAATGTTATCGACAATCAAATAAAATATTTAGAGAATGAAATTTAAAACCTTTTCATTTAAGTAAAAATTGGAAAAATATTTTAAAAATGATATGATAAAAAAATAAAAATAATAACTCATAAAATTACCCTTGTAATGAATATAATTTTAAGTGTTTTTCACTGCATGATCCTCCCTTCTAATAATATTATTTTAATCTAAAATAGTTAATATAAAGATATTATGATTTTTTTCTCAATTAAAATATAAAACGCTCTCATTTTAGTTTTGATCTCATAAATACAAATAAAGTAAAAACATATTATTATTTTAAAGGTTAAAAGGCTAAAACATTTATAAGATTTTTAAGAAGCACATCACAGTTTCACAATTATTAGAATATATCTATAGTATACTATTATTATTATTATTATTATTATACTATTATTATTATAAAGAGGATTTCAATTTTCATATTCATACTTTTTTTTCACTCTTATCATTAAAATAAATGTTTATTTAAATCGAAATAATTATTTATTAATTTTACTTTTAAATAATCTTTTTTAAAATGTAATAATTTTTTATTCAATCATTTTTTAAAATTAATATTTTTAAACTAAAATAATTATTTACAATAAAATTCTCAAAAGTATTTAATTTATTTTTATAATTATAATAATAATAATTTATTATTAAAGATTACTCTTTCAAATTTAACATTTTTTATCTAAACATTTTTGAAATGTAACTATTTTTTAAATAAATATTATTTATTATCAAAATAAATATCTATAATCAAAATGTAATATTATTTGTATTTATTTTTATAATTATAATTTTATTATTTTTTGTTATTATAGAAAAACATAAAAGAATATGCAGATATTTTTTACTGAAGATACTTAGAATTGTAAAACTCAAGAAAATTATATTTTAGAAGTGGTTATAGTCTAAACATAGTTCAACTCAGTTATTTTAATATTTAAGGGTTTTATTATAAATAATTTTGTTATAAAATCATCTTTAGAAACTTTTATGAAGTTCTTTATCTTTTCTCTAAATAAACTTACTCCTCAATCATTTTTTGACAAATCATAAAGTTCCTACGAAATCACAATTGAGTAATATCTATTTCTAAATGATTAGTTCTTCTCCCATGTAAGTTTCTATCTTTTTTTCTTTTTTGTTCTCTGTTTATGATCATAGTTAGAAAACCCCGACGCACATTGGTGTTCATTTCTTGATTCTCTATCAATTTTTTGTCCTAAGGACTTTTTCCTATCACAATTTGGTTATTCGCAGGTGTTTCTAGAATTTCTTGTGTAGGAAGCAAAGGTGTTCATTCTTAAAGTTTCTTGAATTCGGTGTAAGCTAAGGGAAATTAGTGTTATATTTTGATGAAATGATTGTTTGTAGTTTATAAAATTGATGTATATTGTTGAATTTTGTAAAATGTTTGTTATTAATTTTTGAAGTGTTTTAGAAGATGAATGGTGGTTGTGTAATTTTGTTTGACCACATGATTGTTGGATGTGAACATCCTTCAGCGGATGTCAACGTAATCATAACAAATCTCTGTGAGAGGCATCAAACTGGAATTAAACACAATGTGTTGAATTCCCTCGTGGCATGGTCCTAACTTATTTACTTTTCTTTTGTGAGAGATCAACTTCAGTATGTCCCCTCGATCCTACACATCAATATTTAATAAAATTTCTATTAAAAAAACAATAAAATAAATTTTATTTTTGCACTCACCCGTCCCTGTGAAATAGCATAAGCTACATGCTGAACATAGTACGTCAGTAATGAACCATCACGTGGACCTCCAGGAAATCCACTGATATCCTCCTGTATGTTATGAACATTCACATGCTCCTCCTCATCGTCATCATCGTCAGGGGCCTGAAATGCATCCTCCTGACCATGAGTCTCATACACCTTATATGTCTGCTCCTCAAAGGCTCGCTCCTCAGCATAAGGGTCATCCTCAATAGGAGTTGCACACCTTCTATGAGCGGAAGAGGTAGATCTTCTCCGACTTTCGCCCTACGCTAAACTCTCTCCTCGTGAACTCTCTCATCGGAAACTAAAAGATGCATCGCGTGTTCTTGCCATTTCTAACAAAAATATAATTGTTTCATTTAAAAAACCTCTGAATCATAAAAAATCAAAATTGATTTTTATTCTAAAGAGGTGCAAGAGGCTACGAGCTAGAGTTCATGCATCATTACAATTAAGATGTGTTTTGAATCCACTTGGCTAATAGTTGGAAGAACAATCACGTATACGTATTGATATATTGGATTCAACTTTTAACTTTGAAAATTAAGTTGTGAGAATGATTGTAACGTTCGTTGTGCTTATTACATTCTATATTTAATATTGAAAAAAAAACCCCAAAAGGTCGAAACGGATGTGGGATATCCGTTTAGCCTTCAACGGATCTCCCACATCTGTCGACGAAAGTCGGATATCCATTGAAGGCGAAACGGATATCCCACATCCGTTTTGGCCTTCGCGGGGACTGTTCAGGCGACACATAATCGAACCAGCGACGACAACAAACCATTAACAATGACAAAACAGCACATATTCAAACCACATAAACAATAATAAACCCTAAACTAAACTACCTAACATAAAAAATGAAGAGAATGGTGAAGAAAACCAACCTGAAGAAACGAAAACAAGCTGCAAAGAACTCCTCCTCCTCCATGCTAGTCGACGCTCTAGACGCTCCTCCACACCACGACGGCGATGCTCCTTCACACCACAGCTGCAATGGAAGCTTGCAAGCCAAAAGAAAAACTGGAAAGAAACAAAGAAAAGAATGGAAGTGGGGAGGTGGGGAGGTGAAACGGAAATGGAAAAAGGGAAAAAGAGTTCTGTGGGTGTGTGCTGGGAAAGTAAAATTATGGTTTCAAATTATTTAAAATAGGATAAAAGTAAAAAACTTTTAACTTAAAGATATAATTAGAATTAAAATAATGTGGAGAGATGGAGAAAGTATACGGTGGTGGTGGTGGTGGAGGGAACAACACCCAAAACTATTTCCTTGGATAATTGTGTAGACAATTTTTGTTTTAATTTTTTTAATTTATTCTGAAAAGTAAATTCCTGAATAATAGGGTACACAAATGCTGTTCAAGAAAGTACACAAAGCAGGCCACCCAATTGCCTATTGGGCCCCTTCGGTTGGTTGTAAAACTCCTCTTTCAGCAGCCTTACTGGTCCTAATACTCTATATTTTCTAAAAAAAAACACATAATTAATTGATATTAAAAATTTTAGAAAAAGATATAAACCAAAATATGTTATCTATCGGTATGAATATATGACTTTATTTTTATCATTTATTTATTGTTAAAATTCATTCTACCAACTTACATTTTTCAGGAAAAATCAAACCTCATAAAGTGAAATTCTCTGTTCGTATGAAAATTTATCCGTGGATACTTATATTTGTCTTGTGTCATGAAAGTAAAAATATAATTTAAAGCAAAATTGGAAAAAACAATAAAGGAGATACGTGAAGCAACTAAATTACTAGAAAGTAAAGTTTTTTTTTTTCATAATATTGATATCGGTGTAAACGTGTGTCCAATTTTAATCAAAGGAAGAAACAAAGTCATTGAGTGTTGGTGAAACAAACACAAAATTTAATACACGATGTAGACATCTGGAATCAAAGTCCGTCCACCTTAATCCATTTCTTTAGATAATGAATTTGTGTTAGGGTGCAAAAGGTGTGAAGTATTCTCACAGATGAAATTCGTTAGATTTTCTTAGTAATGTATATAACTTAATACGAGAGAAAATGTATTAAAAATGTTATTTTACTAGTAAAACAAATTTATAATACATAAATAAATATAAATTTAATCCATCAAATTTTGTAGAATTGAATTGGATTTATAATTTACTTCAAGCAAAGTAAGTTATCTGGAAAGAATTTTTATAAATAGAGTGGCAACAGTTCCAGTCCAGTTGGCTTGCAACATTATGATGAATGCACTGCACTATTGAACTGGTCTTGATTAAAACTTGCAAGAATTAGGGTAAATGTAGAGCATGAGGGAAGGAGACATGAGTGCCGACTCACGTGATCAACACCTCCGACAGTAATGTTGTCTCACCCAGAAAATTCAACAAGTTATAGCCATGTTGTCTTGTGGAGATTACTGACATTTAATTTCAAGAGTTTGTGTCGGTTAAGTTTGTGATATTTCAATGGTGATAGTGACTTCATTTTGTTTTCACCTATTGCTTGTTGCAATGATTAAGGATTTGTTGACTAATTTCATTATAAACTCCTATCAGACAAAGAAAATATTGAAAATAGAAAACAAAAATTGCTCTGTAATATGCATTACAGTCTTTTGAAAAAGCTAATATGAAATCATTTTTTATATGAGAAATACATACATAGGTTAAATGACTGTCCTCTTTTTATGGCTAAATATACTTTAGGTTAGTTAATGGCACATGGCAAATGCTAAGGAAAGAAAGGATAAAAGAATACAATACTCTAAATATCAATCATAATATGTATAAATAAATTACACATAATACTCATCTTTTTCTCCCAAAAGCAATGTTGGCATATCCTAAAGCCAAATAATTCCAATTTTCAACCAAATCTTTTTCAATTCGTTTTAGAAGAAATCAAAACCAACTTAACTTATAAACTTATGCTGCTGCTTCTTATGATGATGATCATCTCCATATGCATGAAGGGATCAGCTATTTGATTCCAATTGCTGCAGGATCAGTACCAGGTTTTGCACCAAGAGCAAAAAATTCAATAATAACTTCTAAAGGCATGCCTTTTGTTTCAGGAACTTTGAGGTAGACAAATGTCCATGAAATGATGCAGCCAAGGACAAATAACCCAAAGACACCAGGGAGACCGAGAAGCTGGAGCAAGGTGGGGAATACTAAGGTCACAATCAAGGTACAACCCCAAAATGTAAGAGAAGTCAGGGAAATGCAGATTCCACGAACACTTGTTGGGAAGATTTCAGCACATATGATGTTTGGAATAACGCCAAAGCCCATGCAGAAGACGCTTTCATAAACCACAACACTGATACAAGTGATTGCAGCATTGATCACAGAATTTAGTTCCAAGAACTGCTTGATTATTAGTGCCAGGAGGCAAACTATCAAAATGGGTATTGTGTACAGCATGATAGACCTGCCATGAGAAAACACATAATGTTATTGTCACCAATTTCTGCATTTCACTCCATCTTTTGTTTTATGAGATAAACAGCTATGTATAGACAAGTTCATGAGAGAATTTCGCACAGACCAACATTTAAGTAAATATTGCACTGATAGGACAGTGTCTACATTAAAAAAAGCAATCCTGTCGAATATCAATGACAGTAATACGACAATGTAGAAAAAAGAAGAATCTAGAAATTGAATAATATTGCTACGGAAACACCTGAAACAGAGACAAGATCAACATGAAACTTAAGCCAAATCATAGATTAAGCATACCTCCTGCCAGAAATATCCATGAGTCTTATTGCAAGAGCTATACAAGGAAGCATACAGAATGTTGTAATGATAGTTACAAGAAAAGAAGCAGATGCAGAACTAAGGCCCAAATTTGATAAAAGAGCTCCTATTTCTGCCTGTTCAAGAATCTGGGGAGCATAGTACAGAAACCCATTTATGCCAGCAGCCTGCAATGCATATTATATTTTCAAAATCACAAAAGAAGCCAAAGTGTATGTGCAGGTTTTCATAGTAAATATCATTCGCTTCAACTAATTTGAAATTGCTAGGTAAATAACTCCTAGAAGCATTATATACTTGCCAATATAGCCATGAATTTCATCAAAATTGTCAGAAAGATGAGATGAGGAAAAGGAATGGAGAGAATGCTAATAGCTTGCTTAGTTTGAGAAGACGTTTTCTATTTCTATGTCCTGCTTGCAATATTATTTAGCAAAAGATTCAATAGTGAATTCATTTTGTTTATGTTTTCAAAAAGATTTGCAACACAAAATGATAGCAGGAAAGGTTTTCTTAAACTGAACTACTCCTAAGATCCTCAAGACATTATTGAGTAGAGCAACTTCAAAGTAAGAATGGATTTAGTATGTTAAACGACACAATATAGTCAAGTAAAGTAATACCACTACAATTCTTACTTATTGTACCTGTTGAAGAATTTGAAGTCCTATGCCAACAACTAATGCACGCTTGACTCCTGGTTCTAGCAGAGCTCTCCATTTTGAGCCTTTTTCCGCAACTTCTGGCAGATGCAACAAATCATGAGTTCCTAGAACTGACTGACTAACAAGAGCAGCAGCTTGATACGCTTCACCGCCATCTATTGGTATGTCATAGCCAGAAGTTGAAACAAATGACGAAACATGCTGAGAGTGAGACACTGCAGTAGGTTCCGCATGCAAATAAACCCTTTGGAGCCCTTCTCTTTTCCCACCCCCAACACCATCAGCTGATTTATAAACCAACTGCCAACCTCCACCAATGTTTGTATTTTTAGGAGTTTCAACCGCATTCCCATGAGCTAAACTACTATTACTTCTCAAGCTGCTTGTGCTCCTCATACCCAACATGTCTTTGGATCCATGAGCCCTTTCACCAGCACCCCCTTGAAATGACATTAGTGGCGTATGCAGGTTGTCATTGGTACCAAAGGGAGAATCTGGCTCTCCCATGCTAAAGATACTGTTGGCATTATGAATTAGCATGCTGCGTGAACCTCCTCTCTCAGGGAGATTACTCTCATGCAAACTTCCGAAGAGATTGACAATAGGATCCTTAAGACCAGTACTAGATAGACCCCCAAAGCTTCCTTGCTGAGACAACATACTACGGGATATCAAGCTACCCTGTCCATTCACCGGCTGAGCAACCATTGTAACCCCCTCATTGGGACCATATAACTTTATATAATCTTTTCCTGCTTCCTGGTTAACAAGAATCTCGCTAGCTGGGGCAACTACATACTCTTCTATGGAAGTGGCTTCACCCCCAGGGCTGAGACCCTCAGCCAGCAACGCCAATTCCCCTACACATCAAAGTCAACTCTAATCAATACAAGCAAAATGATGATTCAGTTCAGCGAAGAAAAAACTAACACTAAGCGCAAATTCTGTGTCACCTGAAACATCATCAGTGCCACGAAGCCTTTTCAGAACCTTTTCAGCCTCAAGTAGCCTGCCTTTACTCACAAGCCATCTTGGAGACTCGGGCAGGTAAAAGACAGTCAGTAAAAAGTAGGCAACAGCAGGAATTGAAATAACTCCAAGCATGAGTCTCCAACTTGGTGAGTCAGTCAAGGACATAAAGAACACCATAACGTAAGCCAAAAACATTCCACCAGAACAAGCAAACTGAGTGAAAGTGTTCAATTGGCCTCTGATATCGGCCGGTGCTACCTCAGATATGTACAGAGGATTAAGAGTAACAGCCAGAGCAATGGCAACCCCATCCACTATCCTCGCTACCAGAATAACGGCAACATTAGGAGCAAAAAACATTACCAGACCACTCAGGAAATACATTACAGAAGATGTTATCAGCATAGGACGTCTTCCAACCATATCGGACACTGCCCCGGAGAATATTGTCACAATAGTACCGGTTATAAACGACATGGACACAATTATCCCTTCAATTGTCGCGTCCACTACGAACTCCTTCTTGATGTAGGTCATACCAGCTGCAAAAGAGTACCAACATGTTTGTTCAATTTAAGTAATGAGATCTAACACACCCTTTCACAATTCCTATTCTAGTTATTTTACAATTAGGGTAATTATTTTTAGCTCCATCCTCCCCATGATAGAGAGAACACAGTATTGCCATGAATTATTATCATAATCCATACACGACATTGAGACTTTCAGCAAAAACGCCCATGCACAATCGAAAAATCACACTATACACAACACAATTAGAGAGAAAGAAGAAATGCATAAATATAGAGTCAAATACAAACCTGCAACTGTTGAATTATCCCATCCCATCAGAAGATTCCCAAGTGTGGCCGCAAGTGCAACAATCACAACTTCCATCATTTTTAATCTCCTTGTCTGAGAAAAAAAAAATCCAAAATCGAAACTCAAACACTCGAACTCAGGCTGAAAGCTTTATAGTCACTCTTTTCAGATCTTCATTCAGAATGTGAAATTTCAGAGCTGATTGACACTGAGTGTTTTAAAGAGTGGAGTTCAAAGAATGGGACTGCACACGTTGGACAGTTGGTTTCTGATGTGTACGGTTTTCATCAACCTGTCGGGAACATTGATTTTGATTTTTCAAAATCACTGCGTATCTAACTAAGACTTAGCTGTACGAGGGAAACACTGTGTTTTTTTATTCTTATAATTAATAATTAATAATTAATATTTATGAATTT
This sequence comes from Vigna umbellata, assembly GCF_018835915.1. The sequence continues at coordinate 18,003 of NW_025906018.1, forward strand.
TAAAATAATATTGTTCGTGTATAAAAAAAAACCATCATTATTAATGATTTAAAAAATGTTATTTGATAATATCTTAAAAGTGACAATCCACTATAAATTAATAATTATAAAGCCAAATAGAATGAAGAAACCTAAATTTTATATGAACTTCGTGACAGGCACATTGGATCTCTCTGCCACTGATGCACAATGAAGTATCTCAAAGAATATATTAATTATATTATCTTTCTGATGTTTCAGATCCAAAATTAAGGTTGTGTTTGGTTGAACAGAAGAAAATAAACAGAAGAAAAACAGAGTGGAAATAAGTTGATAAAGAAAAAATAAGAGAAAAATATTAATATATTCCTGTTTAAAATTTCATAATACCAATCAGTCGTATGAATTGTCCATTGCTTCTTCCCCACGTTTTTGTAACGAGTCATTATTGTTGATGATTTGATGTGTTTTAGTTTAAATTATTATTAAATTATTAATTATATGGCCGGTGAATAAAAAGATTTAGTTTGGATTGTTTTTATAATTTGAAAAAGACAGCTAAAAAATGGAAGATATTTTATTATAGTTACGATGACATTGAAAGTAGAAAATAGATGTTCTGTTTCAAACGGTAATATTAGCCAACCACGCGTCTCACAACTGTATAAGAAAAATCAGCTGAATGCATTATCTGAAAGAAATTTATAAATTTTCAAATTAAGAAGAGAAAAAAATAGAAGAATACGGATTTTGTTTTGTTTTCCCGTTCAAGCATTATTTAGACGTCATGATAAGCACGTTTGGGATACGTATGGATCTTTATTTCCCGTTTGGCACTAACATTTATTTTTATTTAGTTGTTTTAGTCAAATTATCAATCTGTCATAATTAAGTTGGAGTTTCAAACCCAACGTTTCACTAAAATTAAACAAAAATTAAATTTAGATTTTTTTAATGAGTTTCAAGAAAATCTTCAAATACGTTTGTTCTTACTTTATTGCCTGAAAATTACTTTTCCTAAAAACAAAAGGATAGAAATTGTTGGTCACGTAACCATCAATTTCTAGCCAATACGACACATTTCAAAAGACTTGGATAATGTGGCTACCTTAAGACAAATAGATTACTTTTTGATTCTTAGGTTTGAAAATTGAGTTTAATCATTTTAAAAGTTTAATTTCAATTCCTATAATATTTAAAGTTCGTATAAATTTTTCTAAGCTTAAAAAGTTTTGAAATAGGTTATGATAAGATTTAAAATTTTGGTTTCTAGTTCTAATAAGACAACTTTTTATTTTTAATATATATATATATATATATATATATTGGTACAAACACAAAATAGTATTATTCACAGTGGTGAACATGGATCACATACTTAAAAAATAAAATAAAATAATAATTTTATTCTTATGTTTTGGCATTTGAATTTTTTTAATTAAGTCTTAATTTTTAAGAAGGACTTCATTAAGTCTCTAATGTTATAATTAAAAATTTAATTGACGTATTTATTTTAAATTGGCTTTAAAATAATTTTTAAATATTACATGTCAAAATTTAGATTAATTAAATATTAAAATTTGAGTTATTTTGTACTTAGATTTTCACAAGTGTAAGACATAAATTTTGAAACGTGGTATATCTCCATTTTAACATTTGATATATTTAGATTTTGACAATTGATATATCTAAACTTTAACACATAAAAAATTTAAATTTTGAGATATGACCATACTTTCTAATGGTTTTGACGCTAATACACCATGTTAAATCTTTACAAAAATAAAAATTTATTCAAATAAAACAGAAATGCAAAATAAAAGAGATCAACAATATAAATATTGAACCAATTAATTAAGCTAAAATAACATCTCACATTTATAAATTCATAAGCTAATTAAGCACGATAATATTTAAATTAGAAAATATTTTATAACTATATTTTAAACTACTGAAATAATTCATAATTACTAAAACATTAAAATCAATTTAGTACCTAAAACATTATTTTAACAATCTTTTATAAATCATCTATCTATGTTTAGCATTATTACTAAAGAAGAGAAAAGTCCAGACCAAAACTAAAAATTATACTACTGAAAACATCATAACTAAATATTTTAGTATTTTAGCATTTTGACCATGAAATGAAAGACGATGAATTTATTCTTCTGTGAAGAAAGTTTATATGTTTTTGAATTTCTTTTGTATCCATTTGAAAAACATTCAATAAACACTTTGTTACTTTAGTTATCAATGTATAGTTTCTTACCTCCAGATATTTCTGTAACTGATTCTAGACTTTGAAGAAACAAAACTAATATTTAGCCGTAAAAGACTTTTCAAACAATTTATGAGACTTTAAAAGTATGAAATAATAGTTTTCAAAATTGGATGAGTTTCCTTTATGATTGGATCTTATATTTATAAACTTACACGATCTTATATATATATATATATATATATATATATATATATATATATATGGGGTTTGCTAACGCGCCTAGACCTGTTTTTCAGTTGGTACTACCGAGTTTTAGTAGACAAAAATACCCTTATATATCATGAATTCTAAGTTTTAAGGTTAAGGGTATTTTAATAATTTTCATTCTTAAAACTTAAGTCATTGACATATTCACCTTCATGCAAACATTCAAGATCTCTTCAATTTCACCATGACCTCTCTAATTTCATCAT
>NW_025906019.1:0-28440 GCF_018835915.1 Vigna umbellata
CTAGAAGCAAACCACTATTTCGTTATTTTTTATTTTAAATTGAACGTCAGATGTTTCTTAAGTTGACGTTATGTGATTCTAAGGTCATTGTTTTACATCGATCTTGGCCTTATTTGACGTTAATACATTTTAGATTACGTCGATATGCTTCTTGTTTGACGTTAATACATTTTAGACGACGCACTACTTAAATAATTGACGTGGAGCGAAACAATTTATTTACAACAATGCCACCGGTCATTTTTAATGTTGGATATTGAGTGCTACGACGTTGAAAGCGTGACGTTATACAATGTTTTTCCACTAGTGAGTACTTGGTATCTTTTCAAAAGTGCTTAAACGATCTACATGTATAAAAAAATTGACAACCACTAAGTTGTTTTGACACGCAATGCAAAGCATTAGATGCACAACGTTTCAAACAACAAAAGTAAACAAGAAAAAGAACATATCTACTAGCATACATTTCTACTTTGCTTTGTGCAGACGCCTATTTCATGTATCCACGTGCTCTATCGTGAACAAGTCAGAAGTGGACGTTGAAAACAAAGAAGACATTTATGGAATGTTCTCTCCATCAAAAAGTCGTGTTGAAGAGTTCATACAACCTACTTTGGTTAAAGTACTACAAAAAGCATGTATGCTCTAACACGTTGACTTTAACCTATGGTTACTACCTACTAAAAGGCTACAAAGATCTGAAGATTGAAAACAAGCATTGTCTAACGGATCTTTTCCATGGAGCTTATAAATATAAGATCTCTTAGAAAGAAGATCGAAAAAGGATAAGCACATGAATAACGAAAAGATTAAAGAAAAACTCACTCGTGCAAGAACATAAACTCTGAGTATACACTCCCAAGCATTATATAGTCATAAGCTTACATCTATAAGAAGAGAGAAAATCCTACAAGGTTTATTAGATTAAGTTGTATAGTAAACATGTCCTCTTTGTGAGAGTTATCATCTAAGATTTGTAAACAATCTGATTGATTGTATATTCTGAAGAGAATTCAAACACTTGGTGGTTAGCTCAGTTGAGTTAAATGCTTATTAGTCAGTGTAACAGGTGTTACCAGGATTGACTAGTGTAACTAGAAGTGGTGCTAATACTCAGTTCTAGTCAGCATAACAAGTGTTACCAAGATTGACTAGTGTAACGAAGAGTGGTGCTAATACTCAATTATGGTCAGTGTAACAGGTGTTACCATGATTGATTAGTGTAACTAGTTGTGGTGCTAATACTCAGTAGTAATCTTTTGATATTATAGTGGACTCCTCTAAAAGGTCTTAGAGGAGAATTGGGCGTGGCTTAGTTGAGTGAACTAGTATAAAAATAATTGTGTGTTTATTGTTTTAGCTTTACAAAACATCTTATTTATAAACACTATAATTGCTTGGGAAGTTAACCTTTTATAAATGCTCTTGTCATCACGCTATTTTCTTTAAGAGTTGTCTTTCTTAAACGCTACAATAGCTTTGCTAAATACTTGAAAAACACTGTATCTCTTAACGTTGTGGTTTAAATAGTGCCTTATAAATCAAGTGCCTAACAATTTGTGTAAACCGTCTAATCATCACCAAAGTTGTTAAATGTCCATGTGCAAAAAAAAAATTCATAACATTATTCAACCCCTTTCTAGCGTCTTTTTGTAATTTCAAATATAGTTGAAAGGAATGAGATTGTAAAATCAATAAATTCTTTTAAATTTGAAAACAAAAGATTGATATTTTTTCATCATCATTTCCGAATAAATTCCAATTTTCAATATACTTGAATTTAACACTATGTTCCTTTCATACTTTAAAGTTAACTTTCAAAGTTGTTTCGGTTTGTAAAGTAAAGGTTATTCGGTCTTAAGTTGACTAGACGACAATACCGTCTAAAAACTGTAAAAAATTATATTTAAAATATTGTTTACTACTAGTTACCACCATTAACATACTTACGCATATTGTAATATATATTAACATCAAGGAAGTATGCGTAACCTTTTATAAAAAAAAAAAANTGTAATTGAAATTTTTAATGTTACATCATTACATTGAATATACCATTGCACTCTTCTTGCAATAGTACGTTGATTAGTAAAGCTACTCGACGTAATATTAATAGAAAAGTTATGAAACGAAGAGGTTAATGTCATTTTTTAGACTTCGACGTATTATTGTCAGCCAGATTACTCCCTTTTTATTTCTTTTTCCTTTAAACCAACAATAAACGTCCAATTTCTTGGACATGTGACGTATTATTCGTTAACCAAACCCAAAGGTCGCTCCCTTTTTTTATTTATACTTTTTAAATTCAAATAGAACATCCAACTTTATATGGGAAAACGCAGTTGGTTGGGCTTGATAAATGTTGTGTTAGAAACGAAGAGATTCACATCATATACTGACACCACTAGACGTCCAGGTATATGGGAAAAGACTATTGGCAGGGCATGATAAATGCTACGTTAAAACGAAGAGATACACGTCAATATTGACACCACTCGACGTCCACATTATTTGGGAAATACATAGGGACATCCACGTTATTTGGGAAATACATAGGGACGTCATTTTCCTTCAGTGTTCGATGTAAAATTATTTGAAGGATTTCTAAAAGAAATCCATTATTACGTAGGTTCATAAATGGAAATGAAACAAAGGAAAAACATAATAACACTAAACATAGCAAACAAAATGAAAATCAAATGACGAAAAGATCCGCGAGATTGTTAAAATGTGAAGGATTTTTGTGATTGGAGGTTGTAGCATTTTGAAAGGGTGCAAAATCCAAATCTTTCAATCTTTTTCTTTGAATTTCTATCACTCTTTCAAGCTCTTCGCCATAACGCACTCTTTCAAGCTATTCGCCATGATAAAGAATCAAACCACAAGAAAATTACTCGCTTTGGTGAACTTGAAAGAAATGATTGAGAAACAGAGAAGAAAGTTAACAGATTGTTACGAGATATTTGGTGAATGGAGGTTGTAGCGTTTTGAAAAGGTTAACATGAATTTGTTTACGAAAGTTCTGTAGTTTAGTGAAAGAGGAGTAGCATTTTGAAAGGATGCAAAATCCAAATCTTTCAACCTTTTTCTTTGGTTTTCTATACTCCTTCAAGTTTTTTTGTTTCCTTGAAGGAGATAACAGAAAACACATAGAAAAAAATTAATAGATGGAGTTCATAGCAGAAATTTTATAAATAGATGTCTACAGGTTATCTAAGGCTGCGAAACTGTATTTATAGAAAAAAAGAATGACTGTTGGGAAAGGCCTGATGTGGGGTGACCTTTGGCTTCAATAATAAAAGGCAGTCTGAAGGCAAAAGGTCGCTCCTTTTTTCTCTTTTCCTTTTTAAATTCTCATAGAACGTCGAACTCTAGGAGACTTCGACGTGAAAGGATTGTGAGAATTCATTTTGTGTTATTACCAGAGGTTTTGAATTGACTCTATAAATATAATGTTTAACTCTATACAATTGCACAGTTTGATCGTTTTTTAATAATTCATTTTATCGGATGGTTTAAAAGAAAAAAATTAAAAACATAATTTCTGGCAAAAAAAACGTCATTATACACGTGACGTTTGTCGTTCCTTTTTTTTATTTTTATCTTTTTTTCTTTTTCCTTTTTAACCTCCAATAATTTTTTTAAATGGAATTTTATGAATGGAAGTTGTAGAGTTTTGAAAGGCCTTGGAGTTGTTACAAGTTAACACAAAGAAACCTTGGAGTTGTTATAAGAAATTTTATAAATGGATGTCTACATAAATAATTACTGTTGGAAAAGGCCTGATATGGGCTTCAATAATAAAAGACAGTCTACTTAAATGATATATGGGAACATGCAGTTTGCTGCTAGAAACGAAGAGGTTGACATCAATATCTTCAGACTTCCAAAGTGTTTTTTTGGTTTAATTCTTTTTTATTTTAATCCAACACTAAACTTCGGATTCCTTGGGTATCTGACGTATTATTCGTTATCCAAGGCAAAGGTCGCTTTTTTTTATTTTTCCTTTTTAAATTCCCATACAACGTCTAACTCTAAGGATCTTCAACGTGAAAGGCATTGGAGTGGTTCTCTGTTCTGTTATGGGACGTTGAACTTTGACATTATATGCGAGTACGGCACGTCAAAGCCAAACACCCACATAATTTGACTTCACTTAATAAAACGTCGAAGCCACGAGTACAAAGATGTTTTTTCGTTTGGTTTAGAAGAAAAAATTAAAAACATAATTTATGAAAAATACAACGCCCAACGCGAAGAAGAATTCGACGTTCTATGGTTGGTTTAAAAGAAAAAGAAAAAATTAAAAAAAAAAAGAACTAAATAACAAATCGTCTAAGCGAGTTTAAAACTGACACTTTATGGGTTGATTTAAATGAAAAATAAACAACTAACTGCTAGATGTAATATACAACGTCCTTCTTTTGTTACGGTTGACGTCATATTAATTAAATCAATATTTAGTATTTATTTATTTTGTATTGGATGTCGACTGCTTCCTTATGGACGTTATGTGATTACGACAAGCACGTCCAACCCCAACTTGTTCGACGTTCTGTATTGTTTTAAACGTCGACCCATAAAGTGTGGGACGTTCTGTTTGATTTATAAGAGAAAAGAAATAAAGAATAATTAAGGGATTTACTCTTTGGCTTCATGTTGGCATATAAAACGTCGAATATTTGTCATGGTTGACGTCAAATGTGGGTAGGAGTAATATTACTAGAAGCAAACCACTATTTCGTTATTTTTTATTTTAAATTGAACGTCAGATGTTTCTTAAGTTGACGTTATGTGATTCTAAGGTCATTGTTTTACATCGATCTTGGCCTTATTTGACGTTAATACATTTTAGATTACGTCGATATGCTTCTTGTTTGACGTTAATACATTTTAGACGGCGCACTACTTAAATAATTGACGTGGAGCGAAACAATTTATTTACGACAATGCCACCGGTCATTTTTAATGTTGGATATTGAGTGCTACGACGTTGAACGCGTGACGTTATACACTGTTTTTCCACTAGTGAGTACTTGGTATCTTTTCAAAAGTGCTTAAACGATCTACATGTATAAAAAAATTGACAACCACTAAGTTGTTTTGACACGCAATGCAAAGCATTAGATGCACAACGTTTCAAACAACAAAAGTAAACAAGAAAAAGAACATATCTACTAGCATACATTTCTACTTTGCTTTGTGCAGACGCCTATTTCATGTATCCACGTGCTATATCATGAACAAGTCAGAAGTGGACGTTGAAAACAAAGAATACATTTATGGAATGTTCTCTCCATCAAAAAGTCGTGTTGAAGAGTTCGTACAACCTACTTTGGTTAAAGTACTACAAAAGCATGTATGCTCTAACACGTTGACTTTAACCTATGGTTACTACCTACTAAAAGGCTACAAAGATCTGAAGATTGAAAACAAGCATTGTCTAACGGATCTTTTCCATGGAGCTTATAAATATAAGATCTCTTAGAAAGAAGATCGAAAAAGGATAAGCACATGAATAACGAAAAGATTAAAGAAAAACTCACTCGTGCAAGAACATAAACTCTGAGTATACACTCCCAAGCATTATATAGTCATAAGCTTACATCTATAAGAAGAGAGAAAATCCTACAAGGTTTATTAGATTAAGTTGTATAGTAAACATGTCCTCTTTGTGAGAGTTATCATCTAAGATTTGTAAACAATCTGATTGATTGTATATTCTGAAGAGAATTCAAACACTTGGTGGTTAGCTCAGTTGAGTTAAATGCTTATTAGTCAGTGTAACAGGTGTTACCAAGATTGACTAGTGTAACTAGAAGTGGTGCTAATACTCAGTTCTAGTCAGCATAACAAGTGTTATCAAGATTGACTAGTGTAACGAAGAGTGGTGCTAATACTCAGTAGTAATCTTTTGATATTATAGTAGACTCCTCTAAAAGGTCTTAGAGGAGAATTGGACGTGGCTTAGTTGAGTGAACTAGTATAAAAATAATTGTGTGTTTATTGTTTTAGCTTTACAAAACATCTTATTTATAAACACTACAATTGCTTGGGAAGTTAACCTTTTATAAATGCTCTTGTCATCACGCTATTTTCTTTAAGAGTTGTCTTTCTTAAACGCTACAATAGCTTTGCTAAATACTTGAAAAACACTGTATCTCTTAACATTGTGGTTTAAATAGTGCCTTATAAATCAAGTGCCTAACAATTTGTGTAAACCGTCTAATCATCACCAAAGTTGTTAAATGTCCATGTGCAAAAAAAAAATTCATAACATTATTCAACCCCTTTCTAGCGTCTTTTTGTAATTTCAAATATAGTTGAAAGGAATGAGATTGTAAAATCAATAAATTCTTTTAAATTTGAAAACAAAAGATTGATATTTTTTCATCATCATTTCCGAATAAATTCCAATTTTCAATATACTTGAATTTAACACTATGTTCCTTTCATACTTTAAAGTTAACTTTCAAAGTTGTTTCGGTTTGTAAAGTAAAGGTTATTCGGTCTTAAGTTGACTAGACGACAATACCGTCTAAAAACTGTAAAAAATTATATTTAAAATATTGTTTACTACTAGTTACCACCATTAACATACTTACGCATATTGTAATATATATTAACATCAAGGAAGTATGCGTAACCTTTTATAAAAAAAAAAAATAAAAAAAAAAAACAATACACTTTAAGCAAATATACGAAGAATAGATGCATACTTTTCTTTAATTTGAAAACATAAAAGTGTTAAAATAGCTGCAAGTATACCAAAAGTAATAAAATGTGAGAAAAGTCGTATTTATTAGGATTGTGGATTAACATGGACTACTCAATTAATAAATCGTTTTTTAAGAACTAAATAAATTAAGAATTTGTTCATTTTTAGTTTATTTTAAATAGTGGAAACAATTAAAAATATTAATGTAAAGTGGTTTAATTAAGATTAGGTTTAATGTTTCGGTAAGTTTTTTTTTCCGACCAGAATCTCAAATAGGTCCCTTTCTTATTCGCTTTCTTGATTGGATCCTTATTTTTGAAAAATTGAAACAAGCAGAGGCTTGTCGTCAAATTGGACAAACGTCGTTTAAGTGGGGTGTACGTGGCATGTTGATTGTCTTTTTTTAAATGATGTGGCATAGTTTATGTTGTAATAACATAATGATGAGGAAATTTATAACTTTTGAAATAAAAAAGTTGAATTAAAAAATTCGGAGAACTTACCCCTTTCTTCGGAAAAAATTGGGGGTACTTACCCCTTTCTTCTTCAAATTAGGGTTCTTTCATAGGGTTGATGTTTGAAGAGATTTGGGACGAAGATGTTGGGTTCTCTGACTCATGGCTCTCTCGCGGTAGATGGAGGTTCGAAGGATTCGCTCACGGAGGAGATTGAACGGTGTTGTTTGAATGGGTTATTGTTGTTTCTGGTTCTGTGATTCTAATTTCTCTTTGCAGGTTGGATCGCTATCTCTGTCGCAACGCCCATGGAGGTTGCACGATTGAACTAGGACGCAATTTAGGTTTCACGAAGGTGCTAGTGTTGATGCATCAATGGAGGATGCGCGAAACTTAGGTTCGCCATGGTTGCTGACTTTGGGTGGCTCGTGATTTGGATTCATGAGAAGATGATGATTGTCGAACTGGGTTTCGCAATTAGGAGTCTCTCGTGTCTTTGTGGTTTGTGCATGGTGGTCATGGCTGGTGGTTGTGGTGGCACATGTAAGTTGAGACGCAGTGGTGGTGTCCTCACGGCGGCTCATAATTGAGGCGCAACGGCCATCAACTTCCTCTTTCACCATTGATGGACGTTTAGTGAACCCTAAACTCTCGAACAAAATTCCTAATTTTCAGAAACTATGCAGTTATGGTTGAGAATGATGAAGATGGTGGTTGAACGGTGTTAATGGTGGCTGGTGCGCAAAAGGATTGAGGGAGGAGGATAGTGGTCGGTGAAAACCCTAATTTTAAAAAACAATTAAGTTCTATTAACTTTTCTTAATTTTTTTTAATTTAAAAAAAAAACAAAAATTCATGCTAGACTCAACTAAAATTATCTAAAAATTTGCCATGTCATTTAAAAAATTAACATCAGCATCCACGTCAACATAATTCTAACGCCTGTAGTCCAATTTGACGGTAAGCCTCTATTTGTTTCAGTTTTTCAAAAATAAGGACCCAATTGAAAAAACGAATAAGAAGGGGACCTATTTGAGATTCTAGCCGGAAAAAAAAAAGACCTACCAAAACATTAAACCTTAAGATTACAACATATCGATACAACATATCTATACAACATATCGATACGACTAAAATAGTAAAAAGAACTCAACAAATGGACTATTTCATATTTTTGGCCCAAAAGAGATGTCTTCATAGTGTTGTGGTCAAAAAAAGTCTCAAAGAAATAGATTTGGGAAATTTCTTCCTGCATCCCCACTGTTCCGTCTTGCACCTCCATATTGTTTAAAATTCCAATTATACTCTTAATACAATTATAATTTTAGGTTGTGCAATTCGTAGATATTTCATATTGTATAATATGTAGTGCAAAATTATATTCTAAATTATATAATCTATTTTGTAAATTTGCAACATAATTTAGAATGCAAATTAAATTCCCGTATATTCTACAATGAAAACTTACATTCAAGATTATAAAATCCATAATGCAAATTTGAAAAATAATTCGTAATGTAAATTTTTTATTATACAATTCGTAATGTAATATTATATTTTTGGATTATACAATTTATAATACAAATTTGAGTAATCAATTTAAAATATAATTTATATTTCAAATTATAATGTAATTTATATTTTAGATTATACAATCTATAAATTTAATATTATTTATTAAAATTGTAGTTGGAAAATAGAACAAAGTGTAGAAATTGTTTTTATCGTAAAGAATGCAAGGAGATAGTTGTAAAAGACAAAAACAAAGGTGAATTTGTTAGTCTTTTTCAGCCAAACTTGGTGAGAAAGACCATGATGGTTCTATAAATCTATTTTACTCCAATGACTTTTTTATGATCAAGTATGTCCACCAACTCCCACATATGATTTCATTCAATCATTTTGAGCTCCTCTTTAACCTATGGTTAGTCACAGCCTCTTCATATCCAACCTTTGACATGTTCGTCGTCCACATCTTCATTCTTCTCCTCAACTTCAAGCTTATTGTTGTCTTCATACTAACCATTAGTTTGTTGTTATGTGGGAGATAGATTCTATACGCCTTTGAAATTAGGCTATAGCCTAAAAACATTCCAGGTTTTTCTCTTAATATGAGGAATATAAGAGAAACAAAAGCAACCAAATGTCTTTAAATTAAGTAGCTCAATTTTGTAACCGAACCTTCAAAAGGCATTCTTTGTTGTAAAGCTTTTGTTGGTAGCCTATTCAGTAAAAATATTGTTGAATATACAGCTTCCATAATCTTCCGATTTTTCCTTTTTGCAATGTCATTTTGTTGAGGTGAATGGTGCTCTACACATGCTTCTTTACAAAACTTGCTAAATTTCTTATAGCTATATTTAGTTTCATTGTCAGATCTGATCACATGCAACTTGCACTTGCTTTGAGTTTCCACCCAAGTCCAAGGTAAAGGTTTTGGTTAATTTAAGGAACATATAAAATATCTTAAATCAATTTCAAACTTGTTTGACCTTCAATTGTCATTGTTACTTTGCCTTTTACTGCAACATATGCTCCATTACCAATTATGGCTTGAAAGTGCAGTTTTGTCAACTTCTTTAAAGAGTTCTTCATCATAACTCGTGTGGTTTGTGTAATCACTATCCATTAGCCAACTTTCTGTGGAGCTATTGGTAGCAAAGCATGTAACAACAAACAATTGTTCTTGTTCTTCTTGTGGTTTGTTCTCGGAAACCTTCACTTCTCTTGTTGATGAGACTCGTAATTATTTTCCTTGTGACCTAACTCACCACACCTATGACACCTTGCATCTAGTCTCCACCACCACTATTTTTATGGATTATTAGTTTTTTTTACAACACTATTTTTATGGATTATTAGTTTTTTTTACAACAAGGACAAGGCGGAAAAACCTCAATATTATTACTCTAATTGTTGATCTTGTTTAAACTTTCATGTCTTTTTTCTTGATTTTTTTGATTTATTAATTTTTAATAGTCACTAATCAACAAGTGCATCTTTTGTATTAAATAAAATATATAAAATGTAGTCTACTATATTAAGACCAAATACTAATAGTAGTCTATTTTGACTACCGTTTTTAATCAATGATTGTTAGAAAAATTGAATACACATTCAGCCATCAATATTTGAATTACGCATGATTAGCTGTAATATGCGTAAATTATGGTGCAAAGAAAACATGCGCAATGTTTAAAAATCAAATCCTGAAATTGTCACCGAAGACTTTACATAACTAACCGCACATGCTATGATTCTTAAGATCAAATAAATAAAGACAAAACTTATCTGTTCGGCCGTATTGGTGTCAGGAAACGGCTGGTTCACCATTATCCAATCGACTGAGAATTTAACAACGAATATTTACTTTTCGAAGATTTCAACGAGAAAACATAATAGAAAAGGTCCAAAAAAGTGGAGTACACACCGGAGGTAAAGAGAAAAGAATTGAAACAAATCCGTTTCAAATCAAAACACAAACACTGTCGATTAATCAATGATGTCGCTTTACAAGAAATACTGTTTTGTTTTTCTAATAATAAAAGAGAAAAATAGGAGAAAAGAATATAATGATCAGCCCAAAATAAGGCAAGAAACCAATTAAGAGGAGAGACAAGATGGATACAAAGAATGAGAAAATAACAACAATGGGTCGAGGAACCAAAAATAAAAAACTAATTCCCAGACGCATGTACAAAAATTTCAAACGGATATTGAACACAGATCGTCAAAAACTTGTCTGATGTTAGGCCTCTCATTTACAGGGAGAATACACCTGAGAGATATTGCAAGCAGTTCATCCATCTCTTTGGAGGATTCTTCCCCACCTGCAATGTCTCTGTCGATACAGTCCATTACCCTTCCTTCTCGCTCACACAGCCTAACCCAATCTGTAAGATCAACAGCACCTGACTGCCCCGATATTATGTCACCTGCACTTTTTCTTGTCAACAATTCCATTAGGATCACACCAAGAGCATACACATCGGCCTTAAACGAAGGAACCGGTTTGGATGCAGCAGCAAGTTCCGGAGCACGGTATCCAAGTGCTCCAAGGTTGAGTATCTGCTCTGCAATTCCAGCCGGAGTCATCAGCCGGTGAAGACCATAGTCAGTAAGACGAGCACTGAAATCAGGGCCTGCCAAAACTATATTCGTGGGCTTCAGATTTCCATGGGGAAGTCCTCGGTCATGAAGGTATAGAAGACATCGTGCAACATCAACAGCAACTTTTATTCTCTGGCTGAATGATAACGGGGAGTACCTTCTGGGTGTGCTCTCTGTGCAAACAGATACATTGATATTACATTCAGCTAACAAAAAGTTCATATCGTGTCAAAAAAATCCTGAGCAGAGAATTCGAGAGCTTTAAATATGTTTTATGCTAACTGTCTGACAAGCGGTACCTCAAAGATACCATGACAAAAATATAGCCATGGAGCCATGGAAATCTCTACAATACACCTAGAAATAGCCATGGAGCCTGTACAAGAGTTACAAAACCACTATCCGAGATGACCCTTTGTCTGCCAGCTATTGAGAAGGCAGGTGAAAATTGACAAATGACAGATAAGATTGAAGGCAGCATCATGTTGTTTAACATTTTTTTATTTCAAATGAAAAAAGAAACAAGACGTTATAGCAGGTCCAATTTGATCAAGCTATATGTTTCCAATTTGAAAGTCAAGGCCATAAAATCCACAAAATGATTCTTGTACACAAATTCAAGAAATATTTCTTCATTGGATGCTTAGGTATAAAGAAACAACAAAACCTGAGTTCTACGTCTTAGGTGCTATTGAGTCTTGATGTTCTCTAACTAAAACTAAAGCTTCACCAAGACAATCAATGCCAACAAGTAATATCAACCTTTTAAAAAAAACAGAACACAAAAAGAACCTAAGGTACTACACCCAAGTTCTGTCCAGAAGGTAATTCTAATTTCTAATCGGAAAACATTCACAAATAACAAGTATAGCACAATGAAAGACCATAGGACATCACAAACGCAAGCAAAGAAAAATATCCATGAAAAAAGCACAAAATTTAAAATGTATGGTTTGGAATTTAGATATGTTGACGGAAAAGCAAACTATTACCATAGAGATGAAGGGCCAAATTGTCCCCATGTATATAGTCAGCTAAAAGAAGCCTTTCTTGTTCCCTAGGCCCCCAATAGTATGCTCGTAATGGGACAATGTTTGGATGCCTCATAGAACCAATCCTTTTAACTTCTCTAGCAAATTCCTTTTTATGTTTCACCAATCCTACCCGTAACCATTTTACAGTCAACATATGACCACTGTCCAAAGTTGCTTTATATAAAGTGCCATGGCTACTTCTGCCAAGAACTTCAGCTGGTGCTCTAGATAATTCCTCTGCAGTGAATGCCAGGGAAGAGTCCAGGAAAAACAATTCCCCAGCCAACCGATCTGGTGAGTAAACATCCAACATCACTGGCTTTTCACAAGCCTCTATGAAACGTGGTGAGGATGACAATGGGGAACCAGGAGAAGACTTCCTTCCAGATGAAGTGGGAGGGTTATCCATCAAATTAGGATTTACAGATGCTGAACTAGTAGCCACCATTCCCTGCGTTAAGCCATGCTCAGAAATTTCAGTTATAAACTCTGACTGTCCACCAGAGAGTGACCTCGAATTGGAAGTCAGGAGGTGGTCATTCGAAAAGCTCAATGAGGTTGTTGGGGGTTGAACATTTGTATTGAACTTGAAGAGGGAAGGCCTTGAAAGTCCTCCTAACTTGACATCTCTTCTAGTATTTTGACCAGTGAACTCACTTCTTCCATGAAATTCTTTTAGTTGTGTTCGATGATATGCCAATAAAACAAAAGCAATCATAATAGCAGCACCTACAGAGGCAAGAATAATTGCTATCCTGATATTACCCTTTGAACTATGACGTCTACCCTTATCTGGAATGTTATCAGGCACCGAAGAAGTCTCAGGAGAATCTTTTGGTAACATTAACTTTCCATTTCCAGGGCGAAAGGATGAAGGAGAGAACTGCCGCAAATTTTCTGGAACTCGACCAGATAGATCATTATTGGACACGTTAAATACAGTTAAGTTGGATGAAAGCTTATCAGGAATATTTCCAGAAAATTTGTTGTTAGACAAATCAAGGTACTCCAAATAAAGAAGTTTGTTCAATTCACTTGGCAGAGGTCCGGAAAACTCATTCCTAGCCACATTCAGCAGTTTGAGGACACTCATCCTATCTATTTCAGAAGGCAAGGCACCTTCTAAGGAGTTATTAGATACATCAAGATATTCCATTGGTTGATAAGGAGGCATAAGGAGTAACTCACTGGCTCCTGAACCTTGAAGCAGAAGTTGCCCTGTGAGTTGATTCCCAGAAAGATTCAGTCTTGTCACTGATGATGAAGTAACTAAACCTCGTGGAATGGATCCCTTGAGCTCATTTAAACTTAAATCAACTCTAAACAATTTTGAATAGGTTCCTAAAGTAGGGGGCAAGGATCCTGACAGCTTGTTTGAACTCAGATTAATAACCTCCAGTGGGGCTTCCCAGTTCTGTATAACAGAAATGTCACCAGATAACATATTTCTGCTAATGTCAATGACCGTACATCTTGTCAAAGAAGTTGGCAACGATCCTGACAAACTATTGGATGAAAGATTCAAAATACTTAAACTTGTAGAGTTAATTGCAGCTATAGAGCCTGTACACAAGAAAAGAAACGCAAATTAATTAACAGAATACTGAGTTTACCATCTTATTTCTCTCAAATTCTTCATAAACCATGATAAAATATCATTTATTTAATTAATTAAAAGATATTCAACCAAAATTGCCCGAAAACTGCGGAACCAAATTGGTATACACTTGAAACAAGTAAATTCAATTGCAAAATGAAAAAACGGAAGCTTTAAAAGATATAGTCAGTTGAATCGAGGCACTTACAAAAGCCAAGAGTAAACACTAAAAATTCATAGAGAGATAAAAAATAGCACGCGAATTCTACAACCATAAGTCATCACTGCACTAGAAAATGTGATAAAAAAAAATGAGCCAAACACCAGGTATCATAAGATGCAGAGAAGTCAAACTAACTGTTCCTTACTGGAGATAAGGAAGACCATCCATAAACAACGTTTCAAAAGAAACGTATTTGAGTTAAGAACCATTACTTTCATTTCGTATTCTCTCTCTCTCTCTGCACCCATCTCCTACCGGACATCCCTTCTCTCGCCTACTAACTAACACATACTGACTTTAGCTGCATGCATCATGGTTTCCATTCAAGCACATGCAAAACAGAAGTCATGAACTTTCACTAAAACAACTTTCCCCTCCCACTAACAGCCAGTGGCCGCTTTGGCAAAAGAAATTCTAAGATAAATAAAAAGGTCTCCGGTTCTCGCGCGTGCACCTTTCCTACATCTAACATTACAACACTGCATGCGCATGCACACAAACAACCAATCAAATTCACACCCGCGCAACTTTCACCTTACCAGTTTCCCATATAGGTTCAAGCAGCAAGAGGGCGGAATATAACAAAAAAATAATAAAAATAAATTCAAGAATCTAGTTCCCATAACCAGAGCTTTAAATAGTGGTTAAATAGTGGCAATTCTGCCTCCACAACAACTTGAAAGAGATTTTGTTACCGGTAAACCCGTTGACGCTAAGATCCAATTCTACCAGTGGCACTGAAGTTTGCAACAATTCCTCGGGCACGGAGCCAAACAGTTGGTTCCGGGGAAGCCTAAGAACGCGAAGTGCGGGTAATGAGCCAAAAGAAGGAAGCTCCCCGGTGATGGAATTATTACTCAAGTCCAAAACTTGCAGGTTGCGAAACAGGCCAATGGTGGAGTTCTTAAAGAAGTGACCGTTCAAGTTGTTGTAACTGAGGTTAAGAAAATGTACCGTGTTGGCCAATCCAGAAATATTCTCCACGGTCAAGGAAAGTCCGCCAAAGAACTGGTTAAGACTCAAATCGACGCGCTCCACATTCCGTAGCGTAGAGAGGACGTCCCCAATTTCCGCCCAGAGAGCGTTGGCATGCAAATCGAGAACTCGGAGCTGCTGAAGGTTGGAGAGGCCACTGGGGAAGCCGCCCTTGAACTGGTTGTTGGACAAATTGAGGTAATTAAGACCCCAAAGGTCGTTGATCCGAGCGGGGATGGGGCCGTAGAACTTGTTCTGAGAAAGATCCAAATGCTGGAGCGAGGAGAGCGAGCCCAGGGAAGGAGGCAACCTTCCAGTGAAATCGTTGCCGGAGAGGGAGAGGTTTCTGAGCATCTTGAGGTCGAGGAGAGTGTGGAACTTGAGCTCCCCGCCGAGGTGGAGGCGGTCGAGGACGATTCCGGTGACGTTGCCGGACTCCTCGTCGCAAAGAATGCCCTGCCAAGTAGAAGGACAGGCGGCGGTGGACTCGGCGACAGCGGCCGGAGCCCAGGAGTCGAGAAGATTGTGGGGATCTTGAGTTATCCCCTTCTTGAATTCCATGAGAGATCGAAGCTCGGGGAGTGAGGCGGAGGAAGAAACGGAGAAGACAGTGAAGAAGAGAAGAAGAAGAAGAAGAAAAGAGACGAAGAGGTTGGGTGGGGAATTCATCGGAGTGAATGTAGATGGAAGCAGAAAGAGAAAGAGAAAGAGAAAGAGAAAGAGAGAGACAGAGACACCTTAATTATTCATCTACAGAGAGAAAAAGAAAGATAGAGAGAGAAAGAGGAACCCTAGGGGTAGGAACTTAACATCAAAAACATAAGATTGGATGATAGATGATGGAGGAAGAAGAGCAGAGAGAAAGTGTAGTGTAGTAGCAGGAGTAGTAGGGTTTGGTTTTTCTTATTATTATTATTATTATTATTATTATTATTATTATTAGATATTTATCTTTTATTTTTAAATAAATTAAAAGAATGGGAGGGGTCAGGTGGAGAGTGTTGGTTGGTGGGGGCGACCGAGTAACTACAGTCTGTAAAGGACACACTCTTCGTCCTCTCTTCTCTTCTTTTCTCTTCCTGTTCCGTTTCTCCGTCTATGTATGCCTTAATAATTTGTTGTGTTTGTTATTTAGGTTTTTTTGTCTTTTTCCTCTTCTTCTCTCACCACCACCACCACCACCACCAATCATCCTCAATATAAACCCAACCAACACCCTTCTTTCTTTTCCTTTTTATCCCTCTTCTCTTAATACTAATATCAAACCTCAATCTCTAATTTAATTAATTAATAACTCCTTTTTAACTTTCACTCTCTTTTTATACCAACCATTCTTTTATTTATTAACAAACCAACAATTTTTATACTTATACTCTACACGTAATCACAGCTTCTTGCCAAATATTTTATTTCTTTCATCTTTCACTCACCTCTAAACAAACTATCCTTTACAATAATATTATTATAATACAATTGTCTTTCCATTTAATTATGTCAAATTCATTCACCCCACACTTCACTCATTGGGTAATTACGTGGTTACGTTTATATATATTAAATAATTTAAATGATTTATTCTCTTCGTGGCTTTTATCAATAATCAATATACAGAAAAGGCCAAAAACATGAGCGTTGAAACGGTAAAGAATGAAGTTAAATAGAGAGGATTTGACGAGAAGAAAAAATGAAAAGAAACGGCGTTAAGTGACAGATAAGGAGTGGGAGGGTGCAAATAGAATATTGACACACCTATTCTATTATATTATATTATATTCCTATCTTATCATGTTATGGGGTTTGTATCTTCCACCATTGATTTCAATGATCAATCATCTCATTCTCCATCAACAGATCCTAAAACTCATTGCTATATACTCTTTCCTATTCATTGCAACCACTTCCTTAATAAAGAAAATGACACTCATGTATCTTTGCCTATCACCATTTAACATTTATTATTTATTAAACAAAGTTAATTACTTCTCGGCTCTAGTTATAAATTTACATGTCACCCAAAACATAATAATAACAATATTCACAATCAAAACATTAAATGAATTTTGACGAGAGAAAAAACATCCATTGTTAGCTTCTGCCATAATTAATAAAAAATCCTTTAATATTAAAGTCAATTTATATTATAAAGATAATAAATACATAATTAATATATAAACTCTCTAATAAAGTTTTAATTAATATTAACGAAAATTTAACATTTTGAATGAAATTATTTTAGAATTAATCTATTTTAACCGGAACATCGATCTTCATATTTAAACCATTGAATCTGATTGAATTAATAAAGAGTTGATCATGATAAGAAAATAATAATAGAGAGGAGAAGTATAGTGTACAATTGTGAATGAAAATATTAAATAAAACAAGTTTGCTTAGTTGAATAAGTTGTGTGAGGTTGAATTGAATAATTAAAGTTCAAAGTATTATACAGATTATCCGCACTAAAATATTATTCCATCTTTCCTTGAAACTATGTCTTTTTTCCAAATAAAATCATTTGACTTTCGATCATCATGTGTCATGAACTTCCACGTTTATTACATCAAATAAAAATTAATTTATTTCTTAATTTTTTCTCCGGTAAAAAATTACTTTCATAACTTTTTTACGACTACTCAATTATCATCAAATCCAATAAAAGGAATATAGATGACTAAATGATAATGTGAGATGAGTCCTCTAAATTAGTTTGCACAATTACAAAAATTTATGTAATCTATTTCTTTTTAATGAAACTTGCTCAATCACGTTTTTTATTTATTACTTAGATTCCTCTAAAAATAACTTTTTTATTCGTGTTGGATTCATAAAAAAATAGTTCTCTTATTCATATTTTGTTCGATTTAAAATCATTTCTATTTTTAATAAATTTATATTTAAAATTTTAAAAATATAAAATTAGAAATTTATTGATTTTGAGAAATTAATTTATAAAGTTATAATTTTATTAATTAATTAAATAAAAACAAAGTCATTAAAATCCTTCACAATTTTAAACAATAAAAAAATTATAAAACAAAAGAAATTACAAATCAAATAAATTAAATTTTTTAAGATGATTTTAAATTTAATGTACAGAATTTTACAATAAAAATACTAATAATGTTTGGAGAAACAAATAAATATTAAATATGAAAAGAATACATTTATTAAACTAATGTGTGTACTATTTATTTATAAATCATTTGAAACCTTTAATAAAATTAATTAATTAGTTTTATCCAATGTCACAGGCAAGGGCCAATATTTAGAAAAGACTAAATGAAAAAATCTTCTAAACTTTTCGGTAAAGATCCTTTATTAGAAGCAATTTTATTTTTCTTACTCTAAGAGAGTGTGAACTATAAGGTTCTTCTTTTATCGAAACACTAAAGGGTTAATTAAACATTAATCATATTATATTAAATATTTAAATAGTTTAAAAATGTTAAATAAGTTTTTACAGAAGATAATAAAATAAATTTCAGTCTTAATTATATTTTGCTCCCCTCAATTTAGACGGGTTTTTTTCACCTCTCAAATTTAAAACTTACTACTTTTGTGTTCGAATTTAAATATAATATAAGTTTAGTTCTTAAAGATATTTTTTCAAACATTATTTTAATTCTATAATAGAAATAATAAGTTCACTATTTTAAATTAGGAAGACGGAAACGAAAAAAAAAAAACTAGTTCAATCATAAAGATAATAATATATGTTGATGAAAAAGACAAAAATATATTGATAATTAAATTTAATTTCTTTAATATTTTTTGTATGGTATGCAATATGGATCGTTCGATCCATTCACTCAAAGTCGATCGGTTCATCCATTCAGGGTCATTTTTGCTACAACAAATGTTGGTCTATAATTGGATCAACGTTCAAATTATTATTGGGCCAATAGTCTAGCAGACGATAAAATAATCAAATATATCTGATTAAAGATATTGATAACTGAATAAAGATATTGATAAGTTGTTTATCAGTAACCAACCGGATCTAAAGGTAAGTTTGTTTTTATTTTATTGGATTTGTGTTGGTTTAGGATCCATGAGACACTTATAAATATAAGGTCAAGGACAAAAGCTACGTACGTTCTACTTACGTTCGATCAGAACTCAAATACTGAACTATGATAAACAGTTCATTAAACCGCTCCTAACTTGAGCGCCAAAGCGCCTTTTGCAGGTACCTCCCCCTCTGGTCAAGAGTACAACCGATCGGAGCAGGAAATAACCGAGCAGAACAGGGGACAACCTAGCGGAGCATGTGATTCAGGCATTGGAAAGCAGAAAAGTCATGTCAGGAAAGATACGTTTCTCGGTCCTACAAATTCCTACCAAAACATTTTCTATAAATACTTTCTAGATTTGATAATTTTTATAAACACTTTCCTCGTATCAACTTTATTATTTGTATAATAACACATAAACAAGTGTCTTTAAACATTTGTTAACAGCACCTTAATAAGCTAATAGCATGTAAGGATTGATAATTTTTATATAAAAATAAACATTTTCATATAAAGTATTATTAAAAAAATAAAATGAAATTAAGATACTTGTATGCTCATTAAAAATAATATATGTACTGTAGAACCACCTGGTCAGCCAAAGGATCGCGTGACTAATCATCCAGTGAGAAAATGACCGATCGGTCTGAAAAATATTTTGAACAATAATAACTATTAATGGACTTTTAATGAGAATAAAAGTCATTGATGGACAATTAATAGGAATAAAGTCATTTATTGGTAATTAATGAGTCATACCTCATGGTAAACTCATTGTAATATTTATAAATATATGTATGATAGAAAAGGCATGTAATTTAACTCTAATTACTAATTTTTATTTAGTGACGTCAAAATGGGTTGAAACCTGTGAGTCAACTCGTCTCATCACAGGTTTGAGCCAGGTTGGGTTAGAAAAAAATGCAAAATTTTTTATGCGAGCCAATTTTGACCCGGCCCACTAAAAATCTGGCTCACACGGGTTGAACCCGTGGTGGGTTGGGTTGGCTCACCAACTCACCTACTTTTTATTAATTAAATTAAATTAATTAAATTAATTATTCAAATCCTATTTTTTTATTTAAATCAAACTAATTAAATTAATTATTCAAAATGTACAACCTTTACTTAGCAATAGAGCCTTTCGCGCGGCTTTCCAAAAGTTCCCCTCTGCAAATAAAACCCTAAGATTATAGATTGAATAATATTATAGATGGCGATAAAGAAGAAAATGCTTCAAGAGAGCATAATACTGTGAATTTATCCATTCAGGACTCCAATTTAATAGATGAATAATATTATAGATTGGATAATTCAGGAATATATAATTTGTTTTATCTTGTTTTTAGACCTATGTACAAGCATGACAATTTTATCTTATGCTATATATTTTTGTTAACGGCTATATGTAGTTTCTTCGTCAAACGGTTATCTATGTCTCATTAAACTAAATTGGCAAAATTTTATTTTTGATAGCTTATAATATATATAACAATATATTTCTTTTGTTTTATTTTCTTTTATATCAATTTAGTCCAATTATTTGTTTCAATTTGATCGATCAAAGTAACATGTTATAAGAATCTGAGAAGAAGAGGTTGAAAAAAAAAATTAATTAAGTGAGTCAATGAGCCAACCCGTTCAACCCACCAATCCGTGGTGGGTCGGGTCGGGTTTGAATTTTTTCGGCTCGTTAATAAATGAGCCGGGTTGGGTTGACTCACTAAATGACCACCCCGTGGTGGGTTAGGTCGGGTCGGGCCGGGTTACCCGTTTTGACAGCTCTATTTTATTACAAGATTATTACGCAAAGTCACTTACTTAAGCGTCAGAGTGTCTTTTGTATGCACCCTCCCCCACGGCTAGGACAAAGAGAAGAGAGAGAATAGCGTAACCTGGATGATGGAGCGAACAACTTTGAATGCTTTAGGTCAGAGATCTCAACCCTACCGAAACATTTTGGCACCCACCGTGGGGCCCGAGCGTCATCCCTTGTAATCACGAGGAACCAGATGAGCGCTCGGTCTCCGCATCGATGCTTCGATTATAAAAAATTCATCACCTGCACATTCTTATTCTCGTACTATTTATCACTAAGTGCAAGGTTATAAAAAATTGTTTTTACAAAAGCCAATATAAGAACAGATAAGTCTAAAACTCTATATTTGTGTTCAAAATATGGATAACTTTTTCTAATATATATATTTCAAGGGGAGAAAATGAATCCCTTTCTTTTTGCTTTTGAGATTTAGTTTGCTTTATTATCCTTAACTATAGTTGCAAGGATTTATCAAAACAGTTTTAAATCACAACAAGTCGGAGAAGGAGCGAAAAATCCCAGCAGAATGGGTGACATGGGATGTAGTGCAAAACTCATTATTAACCACTACAAGCTGAGGAGCAACATCAAGAGCTACAACTTGGACGACATGAGATGTAGTGCGAGACTCATTTCTATTTACCTGGCTAAGGACCTTCTCAAAGCCAACCCTAACTCCTACGCCCTACTGCTCAGCACGGAGAACATAACCCTCAATTGGTACTTAGGCAACGATTACTCCATGCTCCTCTACAACTGCATTTTCTGAATGGATGGCGGCACCGCCCTCCTCTCCATCTACCAAATAACCTTTCTGTTCGAGTGACAAAAAATGATAAATTAATTGATGAACTGACCACTTACTTTCCTCATGAAAAGGAGGGTATTTTTAAATTCTATAGTGAATGTTGGAAGATTTTCAATGCACTTTAGAGGGAATACTTTCTTATTTGTCTCCATTCTGAAGTAAACATGGTCATCTCTACATTAACTGGAAGCGATCAAATTGTACTCTTTGACCTATGTATTTTGAGGCTACTTTTCAGGTTCATATCTAGGGGGAATATTCATACACATAAGGGATATCTTAAAACAATTTATATAGTCCATCTAAGGCTTAAGTACAGGAAAGGCTCTGTGATTGGAGTCCCTCACCAGAAGCACCCTCCATGAATAGGGTCTTCAAATTGTTGTGATCATTCGGTCTCAATGCATCCTAATTCAATTATATCAACATGGACAGACTCTAATGTTAATTGCTCAAAAATGTGTTAGACTTCCTATCTCATGGTTTTGGGCCATTCATGGTAGACCATTTTTCTTTTGTGCAGGATATAGCCCAAACAGACCTTGATCTCTCTCCCGCTCGGTCACAAGGCATTAAGCACTAATATCTCAACCATAACATCCTAATTTGGATTTATCATTTTTTTCTTCAAACGTTCAACTTAAGACCGAACTGTCTCGCTTGCCTGATCGTCATGCCTTATAACAAAATACATTAATTTTAATTGTTTAAGTCATAAATGTGTTAGCCTGATTGTCTAACATTTTTTCTTATCGTTTAAATTCGAATTATTATTCTCCAGTGCAAATGACAAGACCCTACATACAAACCACTTGGCCAACTTTGAGCAACCGATAGGGAACGTTTTTCAAATCCTGACTTACTTCAACTAGTCGACAGGGAACGTTTCTCAACTCCTGACTTACCTTCAACTAGCTGACAAGGAATGTTTTTCAACTCTTGTCCAGCCATTCAAAAATGGTCAATGAACTTTTTCAACTCCTGCCTTACTTACAACGAGTGGTCAAAGAGGTTCAGAATCTTGGTCAAACGTACAACAACACACAAAGACATGTGTCGAAGGTAATTTGCATCAGAAGCATACTACCTAAAACCCCTTCGCACATTATATTATGCTCGGGCTTGAGGGGCTTGTGTACTGTAGGACCACCCGATCAACCAAAGGACCGGGCGGCTGACCATCTAGTGAGAAAATGACCAACCGGTTTGGAAATTATTCTGAGCAATAATAGTCATTAATGGACAATGAATGAGAATAACAAGCATTGATTGACAATTAACAGGAATAAAGCCATTTATTGGTAATTAATGACTCAGACCTAATGCTAAGCTCATTATAATATTTATAAATATATGTTTGACAGAAAAGATAAGTAATTTAATTCTAATTACTAATCTTTATTACAAGATTATTACGGAAAGTCACTGACTTGAGCGTCGCAGACACCCTTTTGCACGACTAGGATAAAGAGAAGAGAGATAATAGCACAACCTGAATGATGGAGCGAACAATTTTAAATGTTTTGGGAGATCCCAACCCTACCGAAACAATATATATATATAAGCCATTTATTGGGAAACATCCGAACCTGACGAGTTTATAAAAACTGAAAATTCGTTAACTCAATCTGTTCCTTAAAAAAAAGTCACGTACGAAATTAATTAACTATTTCATAAAGTTAAGTTTTTCGTCTATCAATATTAGCCAATTTATCACCATTGGAGTACTGTAAAAATATAAGTTTTCATAACAAAAAAGGACATATGTAAAAACATTTTAATCAATATTATTTTTTATCTTTCCAAACATAATCTTGTAACTTTCATTGAACATATAAATATTTCATTAGATAAGTGAATTCAGTAGTAATTGTAAGATATTAATTAACGTAATCATTGTTGTATTTTAGGTAGACAACGTAACAACCTAAAAAATAAAGTTGATAAATGTTTTAAAATAATGAAATCCAGTATTTTAATGATAAAATAATTTAATAATATAAATAGAATTTCATAAACACGTCTCATTATCTAAAATATTTATCATCTTTCTAGAACTTTTACTCTGAGTTCATATTCCTTCTTTATAAGATTTCTAACTTCTGACTCATTTGTTTGACGATCAGAAGGTGTTTAGGAGATCACAACAGTGCACTCTCCATTATCTGTTGATTTTTTTTTATAGAATAAATAAGTTTCTACTCTGTTTCTTTTAATTCTTAGTTTAAGACACATGTAATTAGGATTCTTCGCATGTATCATATAAACTCTTTTTCTAGCTCCTTGTTGATCAGAGGTTCTAAAGACTAACTTTCATCATGATTATGTGGTTTGTAGATGTTTTTAGAGTTCCTTGAACTAAGACAAGGGTAGTACGTCGTATAGAGTTGTGGTAGCATTTCTGATAAGGTAAGGAAAACTAGTGTTTTCTTCTAATTTAATGTATAAAGTATGAACTGATAGTTAATAGTATGTAAGATTAATGTATATTGATTGTTATACTTGAAATAATTATTTTTTTAGTATTAAGTGTGTTTGGATGCATGTACATCGTTGAATGATGTTTGTGGACTTTGAGGATTCTGTTTGGATTGAATTATTGTTATGAATGTTGTTGTTCTGAACTGTAGTGTCAAATTGTTATAATGTTGAGAAGAAAGGGATTAGGTTGAGTTATAAGTCAATTTTCGATCGAAAATGGAAGTTTTATAGGTGAGTTTTAGAAGTAACAGTCTAAGGGGAGAAATTGTAATCTAGGACATGTTGTAGGGTCATTTCAGACTTGTTGGCACCTTGAGTTAAAAGAAATATGATATGGAAATAGGTATGAGTCAATAGTGTGGTTTTTGGGAAGGTTTTAGGTTCAATTTTAGAGGTTTTGGCTAGTAAGATTTTAATTTAATAGGTTTGGGATGAATTAAAGAGTTTGAGGTATGTTGTTAGAGCATTTCTGACTATTTTAAACCCTTATGATGGTAATTTATGCATGAGAAAAGGTGCAAATGAGTTTAAGTAAGTTAGAGTGAGCAAGTTGGTGTAGGGTATCCATTTTATAGCTAAAGACCTATTTTTAAAGCATTCTTAATGTCTAGGATATCATATTAACCAATTGGATAAGTATAGAGGGAAACCAGGGCTAGAAGATAGGGGTTTGTGCTATTCTGATATGGCATTCATGGTAGCCAATGGAGCCTGAGCGCCAAAATTGCCAGAGGTTTAGCGCCCTGCTGCAAAGGGTGGCGCTCAGACACTAGAGATGCAAGGGGAATGGCGCTCAGCGGTGAGAAGGTGGCGCTCAGCGCCAATTTGCATAGTTTTCTATCTTTGTTTTCTCACTTTTGGGCTGTTGTGGTTTCATTTAAGGATTGGATGGTATTGTATGATATGTTTAGTATGCTTTGTGAAAGGTTATTAATGGTTTTGGATGAGGTTGATGTATGTATTAAGGTGTGATTGAATAAGAGTTTTTAAGGAGAAATTCTAAGTGGTTGAATAAAGTATTGTTTGTATGAATGTAGGAAGCTCAGTCTTGGGGGTTATTCTGACACTCTAATGGTTATTCATTCTCAATTAAAAAGGAGTGATACGTGTGGTAAGAGTAGTAGGAGATCTCAATCTAAGTGCTCCAATATGGCCTACGACGTATAACAAATTAACCTTGTGTGTGGTAGGGTGAAACTCATTGACAATGGTTATACAGAGCAGTAGAGACTACCACAAGTGCATAACCCGCCATAGCTCGATATTTATACTATATCAAGATGATCATGTTTAGGTCCAATGATTAGGATGTTTGGTTAACTTTGTGTGTAAAATATGATGTATGATGATTTTTGATATTATGTGTTTGTTTGCACGTGGATGGTTGATCTCTTTTGTAATGATCACCTGGTTGGTGTGAGCAGAGGGTGATGACATCTCAATGGAGCAGGTACTGGGAGGTGATAGTCCAAATGTATAGTTGAAATATGATGGTTAGTTTAGTATAGTTACATTTTGAAAAACTTTATGTAAATATTTATTTTACTATTCTTTTGAGCTTTGTAAATATAAAATATTTTACTCCTATGTTGGATAACTGTATGGATATTTATATTTCTTTAAATTTAATTGTTCTATTTTATCCATTATGTGATACTTCATTTATAATATTTATACTATTTAAATGGGATGTTACAATTACAAACTAAATTTATAAAATCAATTATCAATAAATATTTATATCTTAAATCTATTAATTATTTAACATTTACTAATTTAAATATCCTAAATTAAAAATGGTTAAAAGGTTTTTTATAATCACTAACATAAATAAAATATTTGTAAGACCCTAGAAAATCGAGTATTTGAGTTGATAAGTGTTTCAAAATAATGTGATCGGATATTTTAAAGTTAAATAATTCAATAATATAAATAGAAACTCCTAAATTCGTCTCATTATCAAAAATACTTATTATCTCTCTAGAAACCTTTCTCTTAACTCTTTTTGCATTCTTTATACGATTTGTAATGTTTAGATCATTCGTTTGACGATCAAGAAGTGTTTAAGTGATCACAATGGAGAATCTTTCCTTTCTATCCGATCACTTTTCTTTATAGAGCAAGTAACTTTATGCTCCTTTTTCCTTTTATTCTTCAGTCAAATTCATGTATAGGGGTTCTCTTCGCATGTTTTAGATTAGTTTTCTACCTGTCTCCTTTTCGATTTGAGGTCCTAAGGACTTCTTCTGATCATGCTCTCATGGATTATAGGTTTCTTTATAGTTCCTTGAGTTTGAAGCAAGAGCAACAAGCTATGTAGAGTAGTGGTAGTTCTTTAAGGTAAGAGAAGCTAGTTTTATGATTTGAGTAATTAATTTCAAGTATGCATGATGAATTTCTATAATCATACTATGATCTAGTTTTGCTAAAGATGAATAGCTTGGTGAAAGTGTTACTTTGAAAGGGGTAGAATTGGGCAAGCAATTGTGACAGAGAGTTTCAGGGGTTGGGCGAGCTCGCTAGTCTATTGGTTATTTGTTAGCCATATGCTTGAAAGGATTAACCTTGGAGTGTGGTGATTTGTTGATGAGGATGTTTTTGTTGTTCCACCTCAAAGGCAGGGCCTCTATATTTCAATATCAATACATGTATCCGGATGATCAGTCTAGAGTTAGATGTTGAACTGTGTGTGAATGTTGTTTGGTGATTGATAGTTGAACTATTGAACGACGAATATAAATGATACTTATGTATGCTCTTTGATAAACTAATATGTTTATGTTTGTGAATCTCTTGGGTTGCAATGATCATTTTTATGATGTAAGTAGACAAGAAGTTGTCTCTAGATCAGATGTTAGGTGGCGGTGATGAAGCAGAAGACCAATCTTAGACTTCTTAATTGTTGACGTTGTATATATGTTTATGGTTGTGTATAGTTTCTTTTTTATAAACTTTTACTTATACTTTAACTCTCAAATGTAAAGAATTATGTTCAATAATATTTTATCTTTTTTTCTATATGTTATACTAATATAGTTATTGAATAACGATAAAAGTTTATATATGTTTTTTCTTCGTGATTGTTCTAATTTTATTCATGTGATCTATTTATAACAGTGTTAATACTATTGAAAATACATTATTTCAAGAAATAAAAATTTTAAATGTTAATATTAAACTATATATTGTATATATTTTGTAATTGATGCAAGTTAAAGATAAATAAAAAGATATTGCATTATCTTATTAGTTATGTAAATTAGTAAAAAATGTATTAAATGTTATACATAATCATAATTTTCTTTATCATCACAAAAAGTATAACATATTACAACGTCTCTTTTTTACTTCTAAGAATGACTATTTTTTATTTATTTTTAAATACTCATATAAACGCTTATGAGGATGAATACTCAGGTTTTACAAAAGTTATATATTATTCTTTCTCCATCTGTTTTAAAAAGAATAATACGATATTTATTTTTTTGTGAGAAGTGATAGGTGACTAAGTGTAAAATTTATTATTATCTTTCTATTTCTTTTACTCATTTAAGGAAAATGATCTTTAAAATAGTGTAAGAAAAAGAAGAAAAACAATCAAGTACAAATTTGTTTAAAAAATACAATTCCACATTTTTTTTTGTCTTTTTGTGTATGAAACGAAAATTATTAACATAACATTTAAATTATTTTTCTACTCAATATTTGCAACTTTATTATTTTATTATTTGGCATAATCATGTAGGTGATCATAATTATTAACCACGCAAAGCTTGAATGGTAAATTCGTTGCTTTATTCAAAAAAATAGTTTATTAAAATAACAAGTTGATAAGACAATCTAAATGAACGTTGTTTATTCCTTTTGTATTTGTAATTATTTTTTCATTTTATGTCCATCTTGTAACTATAACCTCTTGCATGATTGGAAGAAAAATAAGGGTAAACTTGTCAATATTGAGTTTGATTTCAAAGATTATGTGAGTGAGGTGTAAAGTAGATATTTTAAATTGTTGTTGGCAATAGTTTATTTTTATCACGAATACTAAATCTGGGTTTGACTGTTTTTATTTTTATTTCTGGAAAGAAAGTCATACATATTTCTTATGCATATAAAAGTTATTGATGGAAGCACCTGAGGAGTTCGGACCGAAGGAGGCAGCAGAAGTGCGATCTGGATCCTCGAAGTTTCTCCGACGAGTGATGAC